>JACEIK010001458.1:31330-52697 GCA_018107945.1 Datura stramonium | reverse complement strand
CAATCTTTTTATGAATATTTAATTTCAGCTTTGGGTCATTTGATTGAGATGTAAAGTATGGACATATTTGGATCATGACTTCAGAAAATGCATGCAAAAGCCTTACTCTCAGATTCTTGCGTTGATCATATTTTATAATATGCATGTTTTAAATAATTTACTTTCTTAAGCGGTTTTATTTTTCTTGCATACTCGGTACATTCCACGTACTAACTGCATACTCTATGTTGTATCCTTTTATGATACAGGATCCAGTTCTCAGGCCAGCTCGTTCATAGTCACTGTTCCGAGTTAGCATCTACATTGTTGGTGAGTCCTCATCTCCCAAGGATGAGACTTATTAAGATTTTCCTATATGTATTTTTGATTTTAGTTTGGTTGAGTTAGTTGGGGTCTTGTCCCATCAACTCGTCATGTTATAGGCTTTCCAGAAAAAGGATGTATTCAGCTTCAGATGGTGTATTTTGATGTTATTTTTTATTTAAACTCCCGCTATGATTATCTTGTTGATTCTTCTATTTTATTTATTGAGTTAGATATGTGTTTATGCGATAGGTCGACTAGGAGTCTCTCGAGGCTCCTTGTCCCATGTTGCGATCCAGGCCTCCGTGCGTGTTGTAACAAAGGGTCGCTTTATTTCCTATCTTAAAGACAGAAAGCTTATTTCCAAAGGGTGTATTTATCATCTAGTTCGGGTCAAAGATTCCAGCTCTAAGACCCCAACTATCCAGTCAGTTCCAGTTGTCAGCAAGTTCCCTGACGTGTTTCCCAAAGATCTTCCCAGAGTCCCTCCTGAGCGAAAAATAGACTTCGGCATGGACCTTCTTCCAGACACTCAGCCCATCTCCATCCCTCCTTACAAAATGGCTCTAGCTGAGCTTAAGGAGTTGAAGGAGAAACTAAATGATCTTCTTGATAAAGGTTTTATCAGACCCAACATCTCTCCCTAGGGTGCTTCGGTACTATTTGTGCGAAAGAAAGATGGTACCCTTAGAATGTGCATCGATTACCATCAGTTGAACAAGGTCACAGTCAAGAACAAGTATCCCCTACCCAGGATTGACGACTTGTTCGATCAGCTTAGGGGATCCAGTTGTTTCTCCAAGATAGATCTCAGGTTGGGGTATCATCAGCTAAGAGTCAGGGAATGTGACACACCAAAAATAGCTTTCAAAACTCGGTATGGTCACTATGAGTTTGTGATTATGTCCTTTAGACTCACTGATGCCCCTACAAATTTAATAGACCTGATGAACATAGTCTTCAAGAAGTATCTAGACATGTTCGTCATTATGTTCATTAATAACATTCTGGTATACTCCAGAAATTAGGAAGAACATGTTAATTATTTGAGGATAGTGCTTTAGACGCTCAGAGACCCCTAGTTATTCGCAATATTCAGCAAATGCAAATTTTGGTTGAAATCTGTGACTTTCCTTAGTCATGTGGTCTCGGGTGAGAGTATTCAGGTAGATCCTCAAAAGATAGCAGCAGTGAAAGACTGGTCAAGACCTACTTTCCCAATTGAAATCAGAAGTTTCTTGGGTCTAGCTGATTATTACCGACGTTTTGTGGAAGGTTTTTCCTCTATTGCATCTCCTCTAACTAGGTTGACTCAGAAAAAGGTGAAATTTTAGTAGTCAGATGCATGTGAGAAGAGTTTCCAAGAGTTAAAAACTCAACTCACTACCGCTCCAGTTTTAACCTTACCGAAAGAAACAGATGGGTTCTTGGTGTATTGTGACGCTTCTAGAGTTTGACTTGCTTGCGTTCTGATGCAGCAGGGTAAGGTGATAGCTTACGCATCCAGATAGCTCAAGGTTCATGAGAATAACTATTCGTCTCATGACCTGGAGTTGGCAGCGGTGATGTTGTGTTGGAAATATGAAGTCCCTACCTTTTTGGGGCTCACATGGATGTATTTACCGATCACAAGATCCTTTAGTATGTGTTCAGTCAGAAAGATCTAAATCTTCGTTAAACAAGACGGTTGGAGCTATTGAAGGACTATGACATGAGTGTGTTGTATCACCCGGGCAAAGCCAATGTGGTGTCTAGTGCCCTAAATAGGATGTCTATGGGGAGCGTGCCTCATGTTTAAGAGGGCAAAAAGGAACTGGCAAAGGATATTCATAGGTTAGCTCGATTTCGAGAGAAGTTGGTCGATACATCTGAGGGTGGAGTAGCGGTGCAGAGTAGTTCAGATTCCTCGTTGGTAGTTGAAGTTAAGTTAAGGCAGGATGAAGATCCCATATTGCTTAAGTTGAAGGAGGCGGTTCTCAGAAAAGAAGTGGAGGCTTTCTCTCAAGGGGGAGATAGTGTACTCCATTACCAGGATAGGTTGTGTGTACCAGATGTAGGTGATTTGAGACATTAGATACTGGCTGAAGCACACAGTTTGAGATATTCCATCCACCCAGGTGCTAGAAAAGTGTACTGTGATTTGCGGGATATTTACTGGTGGAACGACATGAAGAGATACATCGAAGAATTTGTAGCTAAGTTCCCGAACTGCCAGCAAGTTAAGGTGGAACATCAGAGACCAGGAGGTATGACTAGGATATCAGCATACCCACATGGAAGTGGGAAGAAGTAAATATGGATTTTATTACGGGTCTACCTCAGACTCGTCGGCAGCACGACTCAATCTACGTGATAGTAGACCGGATGACTAAGTCAGCACACTTCCTCCTAGTTAAAACTACAGACTCAACTAAGGATTATGCCAATCTTTATATCCGGGAGTTGTTCAAACTTCATGGGGTGCCCTTGTCCATTATTTCAGATAGAGTTACCCAGGTCGCCTCATATTTCTGGAAGTCAGTTCAGAAGGGACTTGGTATCCAGGTCAAGCTCAACACAGCTTTTCACCGACAGACAAATGGACAGGCTGAACGAACTTTATAGACTTTAGAAGATATGTTGATAGCGTGTGATATTGATTTCAAGGGTAGTTGGGATGATCACCTATCTCTCATTGAGTTTCCATACAACAACAGCTCCACTCTAGTATCCAAAAGGCCCCGTTTGAGGCATTGTATGGTAGGAGGTGTAGATCTCCTATCGAGTGGTTTGAGGTTGGTGAAGCTACTCTAATCAGGCCAGACTCAGTTCATGAGGCTATTCATAAGGTACAACTTATCAGAGAGAGGTTGAAAATAGCGCTAAGCCGTCAGAAATCTTATGATGATTTGAGGACAAGAGAATTAGAGTTTTTAGTGGATGACTGGGTTTATCTAAACATTTCACTCATGAAAGGGGTGATGAGATTTGGGAAGAAAGGAAAACTCAATCTGAGATATGTGGGACCCTACAAAATTCTGAGGCGAATTGGCAATGTAGCCTATGATATGGAATTACCTTGAGAGTTATCATTTGTGCACCCAGTGTTCCATGTGTCACTGCTGAAGAAGTGCATCGGTGATCCAACTTCAGTGGTGCCACTAGATAGTGTGGTAGTGAAAGATAGTCTCTCTTAAAAAGAGGTCCCAGTTCAGATCCTTGAGCGTCAGGTTCGTAAGATGAGGAACAAAGAAGTAGATTTAGTCAAAGTTATGTGGAGGAATCAACATGTTTGAGAGAGCTACATAGGAAGCCGAAGCACATATGATGGCTAGATACCCACATTTATTCCTTCCAGCTCAGTTTCAGTTTAAGGTATCAATTTTCTCCCTAAAACTCAATTCAGTTTCATGTTCAGTTCATGTGCCCCAGCTTCCTTCATGTTAATGTACATAAGTATGATTCATGAATTCAATTCAGTCATGTAGTTCAGTTCGGAGGTAGTCATTCCATTAGTTTTCAGCTTTCATGATTAGTATTTGAATATGATGATTGCATTTCTCTGCTTTTCTGTGTGTTTTCCCACATTCGAGGATGAATGTTCCCAAAGGGGGATATTGTAATGCCCCAAAAACCCTAAGATCGGACTCAGGAGTTGAAATGGAGAAAATAAAAATTTATGCACCAGGTCGCAGGATGAGTCATCTAGTGACCCGTCAGGAACACCACGAGTCGTTAAGTGACTCATGGGGAAGGACTTGAACTTGGTTGAAAATCTTGGGAATTTAACTGACCACGGTTGTGACCACGAGTCGTGCTCAACACCACAAGTCTTCGTGTGAGCCATGGTAAAGAGTTGGATGAAATTTAAAAATTTAGGTAGTGTACCTAACAGATTGGTCACCACGACTCATTGGGCACACCACGAGTCGTGGTGTCCCCCCTAGTGACCCATGAAGAGAAATCTTACTTCAATGGCAACGGAAGACGTCAGGAATCATTAGGTCTCCTGATGACCTGTGAAGTTAGTCATTGGCAGGCTGTTGTAATTGAAGAAAAATTACAAGTCGTCCCTGACCTTACGACTCGTGGAGTGCCTTGTGAGTACTGGCAGGGTCCTTTTTCCTATGGATTTTCTAGAGTGTTTTCCGTAATTCCCTAAACTCCTAGACCCTATACTACGTCGTTTTAAGCATATTTTGGATGAACTTATAGGGGTTGAACGGTTTTCATCCCTCATTCATCACTTAGTCTCTCAAAAGAACATTTGTAGAACTCAGGTCATTCCTCTCAAGCAGAAACTAGGGAAGTCAACTTCTAAGATTCTCAAGGGATTTTATGCGGATTTGTTTATCAGATATGTGGGAATTCAACAAGGAAATAGTTCTTCCCTTGTGTCCCCCAAAATCTTCCCCTACTTTCTCTATCCATTACAGCCTTGTAGATTCGAAATGTTGAAAGTTTTCAGATAGATTTCTTTAAGAATTCAAGTGGAATGTTTCTCATGATTTTAATTACTTTATTATTCCCTATTTCTAGAAATTTGTGGAAATTGTATCTAGTAGAATGATTTAGCCTTAGTTCCCAGCTCAGTAGAAATTAGAATCTTGCAAGTTGAACTAGTTTCCTTGTAGCTTTGTTCTATCAGTTTTGGGATGCAAATATTGTTAGTTTATGTTGAAATTTCAGTCAGGTTCATGTTAATCTAGTCTCAGTCAGATTTTTAGCATACGCAGTATTACCCAGAAATGTCAGCCGATTAGTTTGACTACAGTTAATTCCTAAGGTGTCAATGGTGCCTCCCAATTATAAGTATTAGACTCAGTATCAGATTTTGGTGGTTCTTTAGGTGGTCATGACACTTCCAGATAAGAAACTCTGACCAGTCTTAGAACCACCAGCTTCAGCCTTAGTTTGTTCTTTAGACGGTTATGACGCTTCCAAATAAGCAGCTTTGACCAGTCTTAGAACACCAGTTTCCAGATTCAGACTGATAAGACTCTCAGGGTACTTCTAGATAAGTATCCCTGACTTAGTATTGAGCCCCAGTTTCGAGCTATCAGCTTGGCAATAGTAGCCATGTTAGGACTATCCAGTGGGAGTAGGACTTAACACTGAGAGGGTGGGGGTTCCAGTGCACCCAGGTTCCCAAAACTATGTTTCCACCGTAGGTTATTGTATTGGTCATATGGCCCCAGACAGTGATCTCACAGTCCATGCCTTTATACCCTGGCAAGGTATATTGGGTCCTACTGATGGGGTGTGTACATCGGACTCCACGTCTTGCTCACATGGTTATATGTCGGTTATAGACTCTCCCACTAGACAGTTCAGTTCATTCTCTAATTAGCTCAGTTAGAACAATTTCAGACTACTTAGTTTAGATCAGTTCAGTACAGTATTTCAGATTAGTATCTCGGATTTAGGGCATGTCTTTGACCATCAGACAAGGTCATTTTGACTATCTTAGTATATCACAGTTTATTCAGTTTTAGCATTTCACTTGGTCATTGCATGCCTTTACAGTTAAGTTGTTTTATTCTCCGTGTTAGGGTTTCTCCTACTTACTCAGTACATTCAAAGTACTGGCGCATACCTTTTATACTGTATCGTTTTATGATACAACTACAGGTTCTCAATCTCAGCACCATTAGCAGATCATATTCAGGAGTTTTCGGCTGTACCAGGGGTGAGACCTCATCTTTTGAGGATGATGGTTATTTTCTCCAGCTACTTTTCTTTCAGTTAGACTTAGAGTTAGCTGGGGGCTTGTCCCAATAACTTGTCAGATAGATGGCTTTCAGACACAGACAGAGTTTCAGATTTTTAGCTTTGTCTTAGTTGTTTTAAAACTTTATGATTTAGTTCTTATTCATAAATGTTTTATTTTATTATTTTAAAGTTTCTGCTATGTTTTTACTTAGAATGCAGTGTTATGATAGACCATGGGTTGACTTGGGGTTACTTGTGACTCCAAGTACCGTGTCTCATCCAGGGTATAGACTCGGGGCCTGACATGACTGGATGTGGCAAAGTGTTGAAAGATGTGGGTGTGAAGGCCAAAAATGTTACTGAACCAAAACCAAGAGATGATGTGGATGAGGAGGTGCTAAGAGCACCAAATGTTGTTGATGATACTGATGCACTTGATGACAGGGGAGTTGATGTTGACCCTATGAAGGAAGTTGAGGAGGAAATGATCAAAGAAGCTGTACTCGACATAGATCAAGAGTCTAGGATTGCTCTTCTGTATCCCTAGAGGTTAGCCAAGAAAAAGGAGGACAATCAATCCCAAAAATTCATTGAGATGTTTAGTAAATTGTCCATCGACATACCTCTAGTGGATGTTTTGCTTCAAATTCCCAGTTATGCCAAGTTTATGAAAGATTTGTTGAAGAAAAAGAGGATTTTAGATGCTCACGTAGAGGAGATGACACACCATTGCAGTGTCATGATGGCAAGCAACCTCGCCCCCAAAAGAGAGGACCCAGGAGTCTTTACTATTCCTTGCACCATTTGGTTGTGTGTGTTCAAAATGGCCTTATGTGATCTTGGGGAAAGAATAAACCATATGCCTCTCATTATTTTCAAGAAGTTGGTGTCGGGACCACCTCAATGAGGCTGTTGATGGCTGATTGATACTTAAAAATACCGGTGGGAGTATTGGAGGACGTCTTGGTTTGAGTCGACAAGTTCATCCTTCAAGATGAATTTGTCGTTCTTGATTATGATATGGATGTTAAAGTACCTATTATCTTTGGGAGACCATTGCTGGCCTCGGGCAGAGCTTTGGTAGATGTGGAGCTTGGTGAGCAGAAATTTTCAGTGGGAGGTGAGGAAGTTACCTTTAAAGTTTGTCAAATCAGTGAGCCTCCGGATGAATGCAAGGTGTTAGGGGTTTTGAATGATGAAGTAGCACAAGACGAAGGTTGAATTGAAGAGGTCGATTCGGAGGATAATCCTCCAGAGTATTGAGAAGTGGGTTGGTATCCGTCGTGACACAATGTTAAATAAGTCCCTTCTTGGGAGGCAAGCCAAGTGTTTTTACTTTGGGCACTTTGATGTTTTTGTTGTTTTTGATTTTGTAGGTTGATTGGATGGAAAAAAACAAGGAAAAGGAAAAATAGGGCAGCTACTGCGTGACACTGGAGAGACGTCAGTGCCCAGGCGCAAAGTGCCACCCTATCGTAAGAGAGAAGCAGACGATGGGTATGAAAGAGGGGAAGTCGGCGTTCGACCGGCGAAACGCCAGTGGCATTCCGCAGGCCACTGGTCTGGTGTCGGTGTGAACCAGTGCACTTGGAGAAATTCTAGAAATTTAAGGGTAAGCTATGAATCACTGGCAAAAAATAGGTTGAAACCTGTGAAACGCTGGTGGAGCGCGAATTGAACATAGTGAACTGGGCATATAGGAAGGTAACCGGCATTTGAACCAGTGAAATGTCGTAACCCACCGGCGGTCCCAGCTCTAACACCGGTGGAGGTAAGAAAGTTTATTTTTGAAGCTTGACTGACCCTTTTACCAACCTGACCCAGGACATTTTACAAAGCATAGAACCAGTCAAAATCCCTTTTTACCTTTCTAATATTCTCTTTTGTCCACCTTTTCACCTAACCACATTCTTTTCACCTGTGATGACCCGGACGTAGACCCGGATCATAACACAGGATAAGAAACCCCGAGTGGCCCCGAGTCGACCCATGGAATAAGCATATCTAACTTCATTCACTTTAAGCGGAAGACTAAACATAAGTCGTAGCGGAAATGTAAACATAATGTAACATATCATAACATAGGGAATCACTAGACATACACGCAAGCAGAGTACTACATACTATCTAAAAGCCTCTACTGCATAAGATGGTTTGATGGGACAACACCCCCAACTAACCCGACCAAGTACTGAAACATAAATAACATAAATGTCTAGTCAAAAGGCCCTCGGAACATGATGACTCACCAACAAGCTGAAAGTGAATTCTGAGATGATTTAAAGATGAGGATGAACCTGAGAGACGGGTCCTGTATAATGAAATGATACAGCATAGAAAGTATGCGGTCAGTACGTGGAATGTACCGAGTATGCAAGGTAAGTAAAACGGACATTAAAAGATGTAAAAGCTCATAAAACATCATAATAGTTGGACATCATGCTCATATCATAAATATCGTAACATAACGTAACTTAAGGCTCCAGATTTTTTAAGCATTCATAATACATTCGTAATCATAAGCATGAGACTAAAGCGATATTGAACATAACTTGAGTCAACATATTCAATCATAAACATGCATAAATCATGAGGAACAATGGGAGACTCTCTTAACCGACATACCCCATATGAGCACACATGGAGCCCGACTTGTAAACCTAGTCGGGAGGCCGTTCGTACCTTGCCAAGGGTAGAACTATGAAAGGAATGATCACATGGAAAGGGCCATTTAGGCCAGGCACAGTCACAAGGGAGGTCCCTACATACCTATGGTACCACGTAGTTTATGAGATCCGGAGCAGAACCTGGGCCCAGAATCTAATCGGTGTTCGATACTTCTCCCAAAATATATATAGTGCTCATAGTATCAATTTCAAACTAACCGTTATCAATATGTTCCAAATTTAACTATCTTGCGACCACAGCTCAAGTTAATACAATGATCATAAAGATCAATGCTTTGTTGTAATTCTCTTTTCCTAATCTCTACTTCTCTAGGTTCAAGCAAGTAAAGAATTCAGGCAAGTCCTAACATTATATACCGTTAAGATACGTTTAAACATGAAGAGAATACAATACAAGCTTTTTGCATTGGTTTTGAATCACTTTTGTGCAACCCTAATTTGTTAATCCACCATGGCTCCCACAACCCCTAGTTGTGGAGGTTTTAGCCTCTCATGGTTGTAAGGTTGTAATTCACATTCATAGACAAACACATAATTAAATATTTACAGTAACAATTGGAAGGAAATCAGATTTGATTATCTAAGAAAAAACTCAAGAACAATGTCAGAAATCAAGAATTTGATCCAAAGAATTGCTCCTCAAGACTCGATAAAAATTCACAAAAGTGACTATCACACATTTGCTAACTCATTTCTGTCCTTTTCTAACTAAAATAAAACATAAAGGATATTTATACAGATATTAGAAACCTTTTCCTAAGCTAACAGGGAGTTTTCCATATCTAGTGCCGACTGTGCCACGATTTGTCCGACGACCCAAAGTAGGATTGTACGGATCGTACTTGCTTTTCGTAAGTTCTTGGCTGCTACAGATTTGGCTTAGTGTTGTTGTCCTGGTACGACTCGTACCTTCATCCTATGAGTCGTACATTGCTTCCGTGGTTTGGCCCTGAGAACCTTGACATCTTCTGAAATTCTTCACGAGTGTTATGGTATGACTCATACCTTCTTGCCACGACTCATATTGTTTGTAGTGTCTAAAGTTTTTCTAAATATTGAGAATCTTCTGAAGTTCATCATCGCTCCTGGTGCAATTCGTACGTTGGTGCCAAGGTTCATGAGTCCATCTGTACTAGGAGTCTGCCTTTTTGCAATTTCTTCTAAATATTTTCACGACTCTAGTTACGACTCGTACCATTTTGTTACGGCTCATACTGAGAGTCATAGGTTTCCTCTTCCCAATTCAGGCTTCTGACTTTCATCACGGTTCTCAGTATGCCTCGTACAATAAAAGTATGGCTCGTACTGAGACTGGTACTTTGGCTGATTTTTTGCATTTTAAGGTTTCTTTTGCACATCTTTGCTCTAACACTTATTTTCCTTGAAGTCAAAGTAAAAGTGCCTTATATCCATATAACATATCTAAGTCCATTATATTTTCTCAATTTTAAGCATCGAAAGTGCTATAAACTCTCAACACATCAACACCCTTAACTTAAGACTTTTGCATGTCCTCAGGCAAAGAAAAATGAAAACTAAACACGAGGCTTAACTAGAAAATAAACCTAAGACAGTACAGCCAATATCAAACAAAATTTTCAGTATGACTCCAAAAGCGTTTGACCCTTTTCCCATGAGCCAAATTATCACATACACTACAAGCAACCAAAAAACATGATAAACAGGGATCAAGACATGTCATCTAGCTATTAACGAGTAGTCAAGTCATCTCCAATGCTTTTCACATAGAACACTAGTAAAGTTAAGCACAAACCATGTACCCTCACAGCAAATGAAGTCCCCCATTCACATATATAGAAAAATATATGACATTGAACTGAAAAAGAGAGACTCCTATTCTCACAAAAAAGTTCTAAATAATGCATATTGGATGCCATAGGCTTGCCCTTATTTTCTCTACTTTCTTTGGCTTTTAATGTAGGCTTTCGGGATGGGTAAGGTAGATATGGAAATTTTTTGAATGACTAAAATCCTTCCTTGGCACAACATACATGTGGCTCCATTTTGTCACTTTTTCACCCCCTTTTTTTGTATATTTGTATGAGCGTGGTGTGTTTCTTCAAACTTTTATGAATCTTTCACTTTTGGGATTATCTTTTTCAACTTTTCTTTCTTTTTCTTTTTATTTTGTCACACCAGACCTCATTTTTCACCTTTTCTTTCTCTTTTCTCTCCCTTTTTCACCTTCCCAATCATTATGCACCCCTACTATAGCCGCCCTCAACTTAGGCATTTTGCCTATATTGAGGTTCACAATGTCCAAGGAGGGACCAGAGCCAAAATAGGTTCATTCTAAAAATGGGTACGGTCAATCGGTCAATCAAAGAAACAAATATGGTCTATTTAAGGCTCAAAAACTTGGATCAAGGGAATCATATAATTTCGGTAGGGTTATTTAGGCTAAAAATGGGCTCAACAAGAGCGGCCTATGATTCTTTCCTAACCAACCACCTTGAAACCTATCCAAAGACCAACTGAAAAAGTTCTATATCCTCTACACAGTATTGAACTAGGTATTAGACCTCACTCACTCATGGTACATGATTTACATTCACTCTATTTGTCCGGTTTTTTCATGGATTAACAAAAATTACACATGCTAATATGCTAAATGACATAAAAAGATCCACAGAAATCATGCATGCAATCACAAGTACACTGCTAATTCATCAAAAATTTTAACAGGGTCAATTTTTCAAAGTATAAAATCTAGTGCAGTTTATTGTCTGAGTACTCCTAAGCTAGTTTCTAATTAAACAAAAATCACACAAAAATAAAATCCTAAACATGTTGGTTCTACTAGATAACATGCCCAAGGGAAAATAAATATGGCAAGAAAAACCCTCAAACGAATCAAAATTCCAAAAATTCAAGTACTCCCCTCCCCTTTTTAAAAAGCATGCTTCGTCCCCGAAGTATAGAATGTAAGAATAGAGGGAAGGGAACATACCTGAGGCACTCTAAGAGCTTCAGTCATCCTACGGAAGTGGTGCCTCCGCTGTAATCGTGGTGCTAGCGGTGGCCGGTGCACTCACTAGTGGGTCAACATGGGGAGTGGCTACCCCCGCAGTAGTTACGGCCATCTCTACGGCCTTTGGAATGGTTGGGGCTGAATGTGGCTCGCCCGAAGGGTCCCTGCCACTAGAAAGCTCAATATGGGCCATGCTGGAGCTACCTGCTACTCTAGCTCGTTCCTGCAGCTCTGACAAGTGTCTGTCATGAGTCTGCTGGCTCTCTACTCGTGCCTGCTTGCTTTCTCTTTTCTCTCTCTTCTTTCTTTTTCTCGAGGTCTCATCTCCAACATCCTCGGAGAGCCACTTCTTCCCTTTCTCTTTCTCTGCTGCTGTGGGCTCCAAGTAGGCCGCCAGATCAAGCTCGTCATCTATATCCACATCAAGGTCAAGAAGAGTGGGGGTTGTTATGATTGCCGGCTGTCGTGATGACAGCTCGGCCACTTGGCTCGGAAGAGCCCCCAACTCCTCATGGAGGCTGCCTATATCTGTGTGCTCAACCATACGCATATGGAATCAACTCTCAAACTCATTAAGTCAAGCATGCAAGGCCTATGCAGTTGTCTCAATCTCGGCTTTCACCCATGGCTTGACATTCTCCATCATTGATTGTATCTTTCTTTCAGCCATGGTCAGTCTTTTGGCCAACTTCTGGAGAAAATCCTAGGGCACTAGGACGTATCCTTATAGGGTCGTACTCGGGAGGTTGGTATATGGTGTAGCAGAAGTTCTGGGAGCTGCATCTGAATAACTAGAATTTGTAGTCAGTGTCTCGCCCTGCTCTTGTGAGGTGGTGGCATTCACTTGTGCGCCCCCATTAGGTCGAGTTAGTGGAATGGGGATGGAAAGTCGGGCCCGACTCACCGGGTTCATTTCATCTCAGATCAGGCCAATATTTGTTATTCGCTGTCCTCCAATCAAGCGTTCCTCACCCCAGTGCACCATGATACCTGCCTCTGTGCATAATCTGAAAACGAGGCTCGGGAATGGGATAGTAGTGCTCAATCCCATGGCCCAATCTTGCATCTCCTCTGCGATAACCCTCGAAATGTTGATGGGGTATCTGGACATGATACATGCCACTAGGGTTTCTCTATCCACACTGAAGGTCTTTTCATTGACTGTCGATGCTAACCGGTGGTGCACTAATGCCCAACAGGCCTTTGCTATAAAGTTGAGAGAATTCTTCGTAACCTACTTTCCGCTAGTGACCCACTCTGCTTCCTCTTTATCCTCAGAAATAAGGCCGAACAACCACTGTATCTTCCTCCTCCTCTCATCGAAACCCAGCTGCTTGATTTGTTTCAATGCCTCCACCCGGTACTTATATTCTGGTGTAGCATGTGGAGGTATGAACTGAGGCCCATATAGTATCCGAGAAATGGTACGCTCGAATATGTCGACCTCTCGGCCTCTGACCAGGACGCTCTCTAGTTTGGGATGATATTTCATATTATGCCCCTCTTTGTCCTTCTGCTCCATAGTCGCCAAATAGTTGGTGTAGAACTCACGGACAACTTCTGGAGTATACTGGTCCGGAGCCCTAGCTATCCACTCGAAGCCGTAGAAGCTGAATATTCGCTTCATCTCCTCCATCTCATTCAATGAATTTGGGAGGATCTACGGCTCTTCATGAATTCTTAGGTTTGTTTTTGATTGTTAGAGAAATGCCCTGCTCATATATCTCCTGAGCTCCTGGAACTCTCCACCGAATAGTGCGGTTCTCCATAGACAGAGTCTCCTCCTGCTTAGCGTTTGGTGCCTCCTCCTCTGAACTAGCATCGCTACTTGCCTCTCTGAATTGGGTCTCCTCGGACCCCCCCTTCTGCATTAAAGCCGCTTCCCGACTCCTGAGCTCTTTCCTCAGCTCCCTCCTCAGACTGGGGAGCTCCGATAGATGTGGCAGCAGCCGCCACGTCTTCGGATTTGGCCTTCCCACTAGTGGTTCGGGTCCCATTAGTGTTCGATGTATCGACCCTATACTCCTCTATTGAACCACCAGGGGAGCTGCCTACTTGATCAGATTTGGAGGTTTCATCAAGTAGTGTCCTCCGTGCAGTTTCCTTTGATGCTTTGCGCTCCATCGTCATTGTATCTGTGGACCTACGAGCGCATCCCACGCCTCATACAACTAGGGTATGATTCATACAATGACTCGTAGGTGTTT
This sequence comes from Datura stramonium, assembly GCA_018107945.1. Classification (NCBI taxonomy): domain Eukaryota; kingdom Viridiplantae; phylum Streptophyta; class Magnoliopsida; order Solanales; family Solanaceae; genus Datura; species Datura stramonium. The sequence continues at coordinate 38,817 of JACEIK010001458.1, read as the reverse complement.
GCTATTCATTGTGGTCCATGCCTTGCAAAGTTCATAGGCACAGTGAGTACTATGATCCGTACAATGAAGTTACAAGTCGTACGACTAACCATACCCTAAACTCATGGATTGAAGTACATCTTGGATTCTCACCATGACTCGTACAACCCTCTCAAAATTCGTACTGAGAACCGTAGCACCTACCTCTTCATCAATTTTTTTGCCACCTATTTTTTTTCTCTGCACACGAAACACACATGAGTTAAGTCACTTGGGTTGCTTCCCAAGAAGAACTTGATTTAACTTCGCGGCACGACGCAGGTGGCTCTATTACTCAGAATTCACCAAGACACCACTTGAGTTGCCTCCCAAGAAGCGCTTGATTTAACGTCGTGGCACGACGCAAGTCTCTTGACTTCGTCAAGGAACTCAGATTCATCTTCTATCGTTGAGACCACTCTATATTCCTTCATTTGCTTCATTGACAAGAATACGTTGAAGGTAACCTCTTCTTTATTTAGTCTGAACATCAACTGGCCCGCCTCCAGATCTGCTAAGGCCCTCCTAGTAGCAAGGAATAGTCACCCCAAAATGATGGGGACCTCATAATCAACCTCACAATCGAGGATCAAAAACTCTATTGGGAATATAAATCTATCAACTTTGAAGAGCACATCGAACAGGATCCTCACAGGCTTCTTCATAGTTTTTTCGACCATCAGTAGCCGCATGGTAGTCGGTGTGGGGGCTCCAAAGCCCAACTTCAGATTGATGCTTGCTCCCAGATCACATAGTGTCCTTGAGAACTCAACATCGCCAATTGTGCATTGAATGGTAAAGCACCTGGATCTTCCTTATTCTAGGCCAGGACCCGTGAAGCTATGGCACTACAATGGTGTACATTATCAACGGGCTCATACCTCACAGACCTCTTCTTCGTCACAAGGTCCTTCATAAACTTAGCATATCTCGACATTTGTTCCAACGCCTCGACCAATGGTATGTTTACATATAACTGTTTGAGAATTGATAAGAATTTCTGAAACTTACCATTCTCCACCTTCTTCTTCATTCTTTGGGGGAATGGTGGCGGTGGTCACAGAATAGCCTTGTAAATTTGGGTTGCTCCTTGTTCAACTTCAGTCCCTATTTCACCAATTGGGGCCTCAGGCAACGCAGCATCCTCATTATGTTCCTTCCCAATGACATCATCATCATCTTCAATCACGCTCTCTTTCTTCCTTTCATCTACAACTAGTAGAGGGGGTCAACGGTAGTCTTTCCACTCCTAGTCATCACAGCCATATAGTGACCATCATTCTTTGGATTTTGGACTATGTTGCTAGGTAGCATGCCCTTTCTCTTAGGATTTACAAATGATGATAGTTTCCCTAGCTACTGTTCAATATGTTTGATAGCCGTCGCATGTGACTCCACTCTCTAACCCATGCTTGATATATCACTACGGATTTCTTTCAACTGATCATCCATGGATCTCACCTTTTTCAGTATCTCAGCCTTCATGCTCTCTAACTTTAACTGTACAGCCTCCCCCCACGTGCATTAGGAGGCTGATTAGTGTTTACCATTTCATATTTGCCAATTACTTTCATCGTTAGTATGATAGTTTTCCTCTCTATTGATACAAATAGTATTGTAGATATGCATATGTTAAATGGTTGATCTGAGGACTCCATTTTGCATTCCAAATTCAACATATTCTGGATGTTCAAATAGTGCATTTAAACTCATAGACAATGCTTCTGCAGACAGGATGAACGGGATTGGTGACAAGGGGTCCCCTTTTTCCCTCCTCTAGATAATCTAAAGAATCAATATGTCTGACCATTTAATAATATTGAGTACCAATTGTTAAAGAGGAGCCTGAATACCATATCAGTCAAACCTTCACAAAACCCAGACTTTTTAAGTATCTTAGTGATAAACAGCCATGACATCCTTTCATAAGCTTTAGATATGTCTAGCTTCACCACTATATTAGCTATTTTTGTTCGAATCCTGATATCTCTAACTACTTCTTGAGTGATAAAAAAATTCTCCATTATATTTCTTCCTTTGACAAAAGCTGACTGGTTGACTGAGATTAGGATTGAGAGTAATTTCACCATTCTTTCATGCAGTACTCTAGAAAGGATTTTGCTGATGAAGTTGTTTAGACTTATGGGCCTTATGTTTGAGAAACTATTCACCAAATCCTTTTTTGGGATGAGAACTAAGTTTGTGTGTGTTATGAACTTAGGTAATTCATATTCCAAAAAAATGCTTTGACCATTTCCATTATGTTTTTCTTGATTATTGACCAGCATGTCTGGAAAAAAAGGCTTGTGAAGCCATCTGGTCCACATGCACTATCACCATTCATAGAAAATACTGCTTCTCTTACCTTATCTTCAGAAGGCACCTCTATAGTATTTCTGTTTTCTTCCACTGTGATCAATGCAGGGATATTTGTAAGTAAGTCAAAATCAATAGGGAAGTCTTTTTCTTCAAATCATTTCTGATAAAATCTGACGGCCTCTTCAAATATTGATTCTTGTGTTTCTAACCACTCTCCATCTTCATTCTGAATTCTTCCTAACTTGAGTTTCTTCCTTTTTCTATTTACACAGGCATGGATGAATTTAGTATTTCTATCCCCATCCTAAAAGTCATACCTGATTTTTGCCTCCGAAATTCTTCTTTCAAGTGAAGATATCTAGTCAGGTCTACCAGCACCCTCTGAAAACTTTCCCTATTTTGAGATATTGGGGACGATTCAAACTCTTCCACATATACCTTAATTACTTCTTCAAGTGACATCACCTGCTGGAAGATGTTTCCATAAGCATCTTTACTCCAATGTATTAGAGCTGTTATGACCTTAATTTTGTGATGAAACTTTGTGAAAGGATTTTCTTCAAAGTCTACTGACAAATTATTCCTTATAATGTCTAAGAAGGTATTATGTTGGACCCAAAAATTTAAGAATTTGAAGGGCTTAATCATCCTCTCTGATTTGATGACACCTCCAACTGAAAGGGTGAGTCGTCAGAACCTTTTTTGATGAGGTATGTCACTTTCATCTGAGGTAGTATTTCCATGAGTTTGTTGTTGGCAACCATCCTGTCTAGCCTCTTGAATATGAATGCCTCATTATAGCTGCCATTCCACCATGTGCGTGCGCTCCCTATATATCCTAAATCATTAAGCCCACAGTGGCTAAGACATTGTGTAAATTCTTCTACTTCATTGAAGTATACTGGTAGTGCCCCTTTTTTTCCTCCTCAGAGGTAATTACATTAAAATAAAATAATTCATGTGATTTACTGAATCCCATAATTCCCTTCTCTCTGTGGCATATCATGTTGCATATACCACTATGAAAATCATGTGCCAATTAAGTTGGTGGTGGTAGATTTTTAATGAGAGGTGTTGGATATTGTCCATCTTTATCTCTCCTTGAATATCATCTGAGAGGAATATTCATATCTCACCAAAACAATTATGAAAAGTTGTATTCATACCCAATCTTCCTTTATAGATGTTCAGATTTGATAATTCTTGAAAAAAGGTTCATGTCACGACCCGAACGGGACCTAGGACAACGAATGGCTCCAAGCTAACTCATGGCATGTGCATAGCAGCTCAAGAGCATAATTTAAATAAAGCGGAAATCTTAAAACCTTAAACATGAATATGTTGAAGTCTATGAAGCATAAAATAGAACAAAAGAGTGAGATACATCAACAACTGAGTCAACTAATACATGTTTTCTAGAAAGCCTCTAATCATAGATGGACTGATGGGAAAACTCCCGTACTAGTCCGCTAAATCTGGAACTAGTATGACATAACAAAACAGAGCTAAAATAATGTCCTCGGAAGATGAGGACTTACCAACCCTGGGACCGAACTGGACTGATAGGGAGAAGGGCTAACGGCACGACTGAGTCTAGTCGCCTGAACCTATATCATGAAATGATATAGCATAGATTATGCAATTAGTACTTTGAATGTACTGAGTATTCGAGGTGAGTAAAAACATGCTATTAGAATACATAAAGAGTTTATGAGGGTAGGATATTTCAAACATGAAGTAATAATCATAATATAGGCTTGAGGGCTCAAGGTTTTCAAAACAGTTCATAAACTAGCCATAATCATATTCGTAAGGGAAACCTTGTAAACATAGCTTGAGCCAAATTATCATAATCATGAACATGTATGAAATCATAAGGAACAGTGGGAGGATTCATCATAACCGACACCATCATGATGGAGCATAAATGATGCCCCAACTATCTCGCTCAAGTGGGCAGAGTCGCCCCAAGCTTTCCAAGCAAGGGATGATGACATGGTGTGATCACTAAGAGACCCGTAGGATTAACATGAGTATAGTCCTACATAGGCACATAGTTCTGAGGCCTAGGTTCCTGGAACCCCCGGCTTACTCGATGCTGGAAACTACTTCCAAAAATATGCACATGGCTCATAGTGTAATCATGAAACATACTTGAAATAGATGGGCTAGTTGAAATCATAAGATACATGAACATGCTTGAAATACATGAACTAGCTGTGAAGAAGGCCCGTAAGTTGGCTATAAACATAAATAAAATACTTGTAAAAGCTATGCATACTTGAGAAATTCATCATACTTGAGATTCATAATTTCATGAAAGGTTCATGAAAAAAAAATCGTACATCATTATACTAATACATAACTTAAAACTTGAGAGTTAATATCATTAAAAAATCATGGAATTTCAATAGAAGGGAAATTTAACCCTAGAAGTTCATGATCATGCTTGATAGAAATTTTATGGAAGACTTGATAGAAATACGAAACCCTAATCATAGAATCATCAAATTGATCAAGATAGCTAAAACCATAAGAGAATCATGGAGAAATTCAACAATACCCAATAACGCCCTAAAAATTTTAAACTAGGGCATGCGGAATAGGAGATCATGATTTCAATTGGAGAAGGGGAATGAGGGTGGAAGAACCCCTTATTGATGAACCCCACATACCTTGATTTACTGATTTATTGACTTAGCTTGAAACCCAAAGAGAATTGGAGAGGATGAGAGTGAAGAATCCTAGCTTGCTCTTGAGAGCCTTGAGGATTTTGATCTTCTAATTAGAGGTTTAGAATAGAATGAGATTTCACTTAAAAAAAATATTTCCCGAGCTTAAAATGATGTAGTTTAGGACTTAGGAGCTTAGAAATAATGAAAATTCCCTTAATGATCTTTCAGAAAATTTCATACTGCCACATCCAACAAGTGACCTTATGGCTCATTGGTGAACATAACGGGTCATTCCATGACTCGCTGCCACTGGCCACTTCTTCCCATTATCTAATCTTCCTCACCTAACAAGCTACTTATTGAGTCATCGTGGACCAGACGACTCATTCCCTCCGTCCATTGGGAACACTTGAAATCAACCCTTTCTTCACCCCTACACACTTGATGGGTCGTACAACAACTCGTGGGGAGTCATGATGACTCATCGTCTCATCTGTCACCACTGTTTGAGAATGACATTTCCTCAAACCGGGAACTATTAGGCGGGCCACTTAATGACCCGTTAGGTCACACCACGAGTCACTAAATGACTCGTTCTGTCACCAGGCGCAGATCTTCCTGCTTTCTTTGCTTCAACCCTCGAGTTTGATCTTAGGAACTTTTGAGGTGTTACATTATCTCCCCCTTTAGAACATTCATCCTTGAATGTAGATTAAGCATACTGAAAGGCTGGGGAAGGAACTGCAATCGCAATACTGAACAACTATAGCTAAAAATTGACGGAGTGACTATCTCCCGACCGATATGCATGACTGAACTGAATTCATGAACCATACATACATGCAATGAAATGAAAGGAACTTAGATACATGAACTTGACATGAAACTAAATAGAGTGCTAAGAGGCAACTGGTACCTCATGTTGGAACAGAGATGGAAGGAAAAAGATGTGGGTATCTAGCCATTATATCTAGTTCGGCTTCCCACATAGCTCCCTCAACAAGTTGATTTCTCCACAACACCTATGCTGAAGCTACCTCCTTGTTCCTAAACTCCCAAACCTGATGACAAAGGACCTCAACCAAAACCTCCTCATAGGTAAATCTATCCTTCACACCTATGCTCTCCGCCGAAACAACTAAGGTTGGGTCACCAATGCACTTCTTCAATAGAGATACCTGGAAAACTGGATGCTCCGAAGATAACTCGCTAGTAGTTCTAACTCATAGTCCACCTTTTCAACTCGCCTCAGAATCCTATAAGGACCAACATAACATGGACAAAGCTTCCCCTTCTTTCCGAACCTCATCAGTCCCTTCATGGGAGACATCTTTAGAAATACCCAATCATCAACCTCAAACTCAAGCTCTCTCCACCTAACATTCGCATACGATTTCTGATGACTTTGAGCTATTTTCAGCCTTTCTCTAATGAGATAAATTTTCTCCATGGCCTCATGAACTAAATCTAGCCCTATCAACATAGCATCACCTACCTCAAACCATCCAATAGGTGATCTACACCTCTACCCGTAAAGAGCCTCAAACGGAGTCATCTAAATGCTAAGAGTGGTAACTGTTATTATAGGCAAACTCGATGAGAGTAAAGTGATCATCCCGAATACCCTTGAAATCGATCACACATTATCTTATAATATCCTCAAGAGTCTGAATGGTTCGTTTGGCCTGACTATCCATCTGCGGATGAATATCTGTGCTAAGCTTTACCTAAGTACCAAGGCCCTTCTAAAACGACCTTCAAAACTGGGAGGTAAACTGAGTACCCTTATCTGAGATAATGGACAAAGGAAATCCATGTAACTAAACAAACTCTCAAATGTACAATCTAGCATAATCCTCGGCTGAAACAGTAGGTTTGAGCGGTAAGAAGTGAGCTGATTTGGTCAACATATCCAAAATCACCCATATAGAGTCATACTATTGGCGTGTATGAGACAAACCTATAATGAAATTGTTACACCCCGGAATTTTTTTGATGATTATTTGATGGTTATATGTCATATTAAGGGAATTATGGGTCGTATGTTGTCTGTAGGTGAGGAGGGAATCATGTGCAAAGGGAAAAGCGAAGAGTATGTGAAGTTTGTAAATAAGGGTCAACTTTAAATGGACATATCTCCAAATATATAATGATGCAGAGGTCCTATAGCCTATCAAATGAAAGATATTTGTGTCTAGTTTACAGTGAAAAAACCGCTCGTCAATCGGAGTTCGGAGTAAAAAATTATGCTCGTTTGAAGACAGCACCGTCGGCTAGAAAAGCGCCCATGCGCGCGGGCGCCGAGACTGGCAGGCAGCAGGCGCGCGAGGGCACGTCGCACGGGCACCACCCAGCTTGCCTATATGAAGTAATTATGAGCTAAAAAGCTCATTTCTACTCCGTTTCACCTCTTTTTTTTTTCAAAATTCGCAGAATTAAGAGCTCTATCCAATGGTGAAAAGATATCCCAGGTAA
>JACEIK010001458.1:13213-27963 GCA_018107945.1 Datura stramonium | reverse complement strand
TTCCGACCATCAGTCAGTTTACTCTTTAGAGGCTTTGTGGACTTAGTGTGTATAGTGTTATTCAGTTTGTGGCCTCGTCGGCTTATTGTTGCTTGGTTTAACACACTAATTGCCTTGGTTGCATTTCGATTGTTTACCCCGTATTGTTGAGACCTTATGAGTCCAGTTTATTCTTCAGTTGATTATGACAGGTGGCCTGGATGGCCTAAGTGTTATAGTTACAAATGTCATATAGCTGGCTTCTCGATCAATTATGAATCAAGTGCCAGTTGCGCCCTACCCCATTTTTGGGGTGTTACACCCTTGGCAAGGTATGAACCTACTTTCCAGCTAGGGTTACAATCTAGTCTCTATGTATGCTCACATGGGGTATGTCGGTTATAAGAATCTCCTATTGTTCCTTGATTTCTATATCTATTATGTTCCTAACTTATGATTTTACGACTTATCATATTTTGGCTCAGAAACACGCTTTATGAGATTTTAATTATGAAATCAGTCATATTCAACTTCATGTTACAAATTCAAAAAACTTTAAGCCACTTGACTCAGTTTATCATTAGAAACTCATGTTCTAAGCTTATCCTATACTCATGATCTTATCTTACTGTTTTACTATCATGTTTTACTTATCCTGCATACTCAGTACATTACAAGTACTGAACAGATACTTCTATGCTATATCATCTCATGATATAGGTTCGGGTGACTTCTCTCAGCCCCGATGTTAGCTTCACTCTCGCTTCAGTCCAGTCCAACCCAACTTAGGTGAGTCCTCTTCATCCGAGGACATTTATTAGTCTTATGTTTTATGTTCATATCTTTCAGTTTTATACTTAGTCAAGTTAGTTGGGGGTGTTTTCCCCTCAACTCATCTTATGATTATGGACTTTTCAGACAACTATGTATTAGATGGCTCAACGTTGTTCACTTATTGTCCTCATTCATGCTTTATGATATTCCATCTTCCGCTTATGTTATGTTCATGAACTATTTCCGCTTAATTTATGCTCTTAATTGTGATATGTATATGCCATAGGTTAGCTTGGCCATTCATGGTTATAGGTCATATGCCACAGTCCAGGGTCCACGTTCGAGTCGTGACAAACTTGGTATTAGAGTATTAGGTTTAGGTGTGTCCAAGGGTGTCTTAAAGCCATGTTGAGTAGAGTCTTTTTCATGGGTGTGAAGCTTGCTACACTGATGAGGAAGAGGCTACAAGATGAAATTAGGAAACTTCCCTTCTTTCATGATTCATGTCATGCGATACAGTTCTACTCCCTTACTCTTCTAACTCGTGCTATACGCGCTCTCAAGAAATGCCTCCCAAAAAGTGCCAGTTGAAGAGGAATATGCAACGAATAGCAGCTAGCCCCATCAACACTATTGGCTCCCCTGAATGGGCAAGTTGCTCAGGGCTACCTTCAGAGTGTTGGTACAGGCCATGACCACTCAACTTAACCAGAAAGAAGTCGCACCTGCGAACACTACTAGAGAGACGACAACTACTAGGGTTTGAGACTTCAGTAAAAGAAGTCCTTCTATGATTCACAGTTCGAAGGCATGCGGGAGGTTTAAGAAAAGAGCAAGGCAAAACAAGAGAGACAGAACTGGAAACTTTAAGTTTTCCCAGTGAGGGTCGGGTGATGGGAATCATCACAACTCCAACAGAGATCATTAGCTCCAGCACCTCTGTCAGTCAGTGTCCCACTAGCTGGATCTAAAGGAGAGAAAAGGGGTAGAGCATCCACCCCTAAGATTCAAGGGAACAGGTCCAGGGTAAGGGCGATTACATATCCAGCTTGCAAGGGATGTGGGAAGAACCACCTATAAAAGTGATTAGTGGGTTCATATGCTTTCTTCTGGTGTGGCAAGCCCGACCCTAAACTCAAACTGCCCATTAGCCAAGTAGGGTGACAAGAGAGGCCGTGCCCCAACCACCCCTTCAGCATCCCCATCAAATTGGCCAGCTTCCTAGAATTGTGGGAAGAATCATCCCGGGAAGTGTTTGCATAGCAAGGATTGTTATGGGTGTGATGGTGTCCATAAAATAAATAATTTCCCTTTAGCCGGATGTGGGGAACTCAGTCTACCATTTCAGCAGCTCTGGAAATTCACCCATCTTAGTAGGGTGAATCATCTAGTGTAGGTGGTAGCTAGATCCAGATATAGTCACAGGTGCGTTGTGAGCTTTTCATGTTGATCCTTGCATGTTTAGGTCCAAGAGCCATAGTATAAAGTATGATATCCCTTTTAACATGCTAGTATGAGGTTTATACCATGGCTGGTATGAAATGGTTATGAGCATGAAGCCTTCAGTGATAACTTTAGAGGCGAATGGGAAGTAAGAGTTAGTGATATTAGCCTAGACTTAAGAAAGGATCTAAGGGCCTTAGAATAATGACTTTAAGCTTAAGGGGAGATGATAAGTTGAGGGGCCAAGTAAAGTCTTGAGTGTTTTATTTTAGTAGGGAAGTTCCAGAAATAGTATCTATGAGATGTTGATCCATCCCTATTCAGGTGTCTTCCCCTATGTTTCAGTCAACATTGCGCTCTACTTATGCCTATGTTTAGGTTTCCAAAAGGATAGGTAACAACTTCAGATAATGATCCCAGTCTTACTCCATGATTCTATAAATCTCAGTCTCATGACGTGAAACCAATTACGTATGTAAACTCACGCTTCCCAGTAAGCTCAGCTTTATGAACTCAGACCTTAGAATTCGCCTTAACGGCTAATAAAATCATGCTACATCATGGATATGATCATCTTAGATTTCCTGAATGATTCATTCTTAGGATTTCCTCATTCTAAGCCTTATGTACGTTCACCTATAATAGAAATGATGGTTGCAATGTGTATATTCAAAATTATTTTCTATTTTTGACTTAGAGTCTCGGTATGTAGAAGTTCATGAATTGTAGTTGTTAGTAATACCAGGGATACAAAGAATTTCTTGGATAGTATAAGCTACAAAGGAGCCACAAGATGATTGTAGAGATAAGTTTGACTAGTTGAATGGCATGACAATGGATATTTCAGAGTTTGTGTCTAAGGATTCGAACTGCCAACAAATCAAGGTTGAACATCAGAGACTTGGAGGTATGACTCAGGATATTAACACTCCAACTGAGTAGTGGGAGGAGATAAATATGGACTTTGTTATAGGGTTGCCTCTTACGCACAAACTGTATGATTCCTTATGGGTGATTTATTTTAGAGGTGGTTGGGATGACCATTTGCCTCTCATTGAGTTTGCCTACTATAACACTTAACACTCTAGCATTCAGATGGCTCCGTTTGAGGCTTTTTATTGGTGGAGATGCAGGTTACCCATTGGATAATTTGAGATACGTGAATCTACATTGATAGGACCAAGTTCAGTTCATAAGGCTATGGAGAAAGTTTAGCTTATTAGAAAAAGACTGAAAACAACTCAGAGTCAGCAGAAATCCTATGTGGATGTTAGGAGGAGAGAGCTTGAGTTCTCCATTGATGAATGGGTGTTTTTGAAGGTGTCTCTCATGAAGGGAGTTATGAGTTTCGGCAAGAAGAGGAAACTTAGTCCATGATATGCTAGTAAATAGAGGATTCTAAGGCGGGTTGGCAATGTGGCTTACGAGTTAGACTTGCTCGCCAAGTTAGCCTCAGTGCATCCAGTTTTTCACGTGTCCTTGCCGTGGAAGTGCATTGGTGATCCAGCTCTAGTTATTCCGGTAGAGAGAATTGTGGTGAAGGATAGCCATACCTATGAGGAGGTTCCGGTAGAGATCCTTGATCGTCAGGTTCGCAAGTTGAGGAACAAGGAGGTAGCTTCGGTGAAGGTATTGTGGAGGAATCAACTAGTTGAGGGAGCTACATGGGAAGCCAAAGAAGGTATGATGGCCAGATACCCACATCTTTTTCCTCCCAGCTTAGTTCCAACATGAGGTACTGGTTTCTTCCTTAATACTCTATTCAGTTTCACATCAAGTTCATGTCTTTTAGTTCCTTTCATGTTCTAGTATGCACGAATCCATGTTTCATGAATTTAGTGCAGTCATATATCTCAGTTTGGAGTTAATCACTCAATCATTATTCATTCTATAACTTTCAGTTTCGGGATTGCAACTCTTTCCCTATTTTCTAGCTTAGTTAGCCTTCATTTGAGGATGAATGTTCCTAAGCGACAGATAATATAACACCTCAAAAGTCTCTAAGACCAGACCCTAGATTTGGAGTTTGAACCGACAAAGAAACTAAAAATTTCCCTTAGTACGAGTCCCAACACAATTCCTAACATGAAGGTACGAGTTGTACCACAACTTCATAGCATGAGGTCTAGATAAATCAGTAGAAGTTGATAACGCTCAAACCATACCTCCTACCGAAGTATGAAGTGGACGTTGTCAATAAAAAACCCAACTAGAGGTTGGGGTTGATCCCACAGGGAATATGGAAGGATATAGAAGAACGCTAGTGCTTAAGCTTTTTAATCAATTATTTCCTAAGAGGGGGGATATGTAAAATTAATAAGTAACAATGTTGAGAAATTGATGGTTGTTTCCAAATTATTGCAATTAAGTGGGGTAAGTGTTCCCCATGGATCTTAACTACTTCAGATTTTACACTAGTGATCTATCCCAATACTTTACTTGTGGAACCAATAAGTTAGGTTCATTCAAATGACTGACCAGTCCCTATTGAATGACTATACTCAATCACTCGACCAAGTCTCATGAATGGTTTTAAACTATCCATTATCACTAAGTTCCAGATTTAACTATCCTGCGACCACAACTCAAGTTGATACAATGATCATCAAGATCAAGACTCTGTTGTAATTATTTTTTTCTAATCTCCACCTCTTCAACTAAAGAAAGTAAAGAATTCAGGCATATCCTAACGTTGCGCACCGTTAAGAAATGTTTAAGCATGAAAAGAATACAATATAAGTATTTAGTATTGGTTTTAAAATCACTTTGTGTAACCCTAGATTGTTAATCCATCATGGTTCCCACAACCCTAGCTATGGAGGTTTTAGTCTCTCATAGTTGTAAAGTTGTGATTTGCATTCATGATTAAGAATAAAAATCAATTCTTACAATAATGATTGAGAAGAACACTTCCTTTAATTACTTCGCAAAATCTTGAAAAAAAAGTAGCAAGAACAAGATGAATTCAAGAAAAGGTTAATCACAAGTTGAATCAACTCAATCCTCTCTCTCTTAATTGTTCAATGTTGTCTCTGATCGTTCTCTTGTTTTTCACTTCTCTTTGATTGTCTACAGAAAAATAAAACCTAGAACGTATTTATACAGACACAAGAATTCTTTTCCTAGGCTAACTGGATGAATTTTCATATTTGGTGTCGCAGTCGTCACGAGCCAAGTTACGATCCGTAGCAGCTTCCTACGACTCGTAGCTGCCTGTCGTACCTTGCATTGTTGGAAGAATTTCGGCTAAGTGTTGGATCCAGGTACGATTCGTACCTCCTTCATATGACCCGTACTGAGCTACCGTAGTTTAATTCTGAAACTTTGGAATTCTTCTGAAGTTCAACACGGCCGTCATGGTACGACTCCTACCTTCTTCCCATGGATTGTACATTCCTTCCATAGCAGGAGTCAGCACTTCTATGCAAATTTTCTGAATTTTGTCACGATTTCTTCATCACGACTCGTACCATCTTGGTACGATTCGTACTAAGACTCGTACATTGCCTCTCTGCACCTTAAGCCTTTTGAAACTTTTCATGGCCCTCCATACGACTTGTAGGTCCTTCCTACGGCTCATACTGCGGTCTGCACATTAAGTCTATTTTGTATCTTTCAGGCTTTCTTTTGCCATTTTTAGGTCCAACATCAATTCATCCTGCAATCAAAGGAAAAGTGCCTTATATCCAGATAAACATACCTAAGTCTATTCTATTTTCTTAGTTTTGAGTATCGAAAGTGTTGTAAATCCACAACACATCAACACCTCAACTTAAGACTTTTGCATGTCCTCAGACAAAGAAAAGAAAAAACTAAAACACGACGCTCAACTAGAAAATAGACTTAAGATACTACAACCAATATTCAAACAAAACTTGCACTTTCTTTACAAATTTTATTGACCCTTTCTCATGGAACAACATCAGCTAATGTATTACAAGCAACCTCAAAACATCATAAAAAGGGATCAAAACATGTCATTCATCTATCAACAGTTAATCAAGTCATCAATAATATTTCCACACAGTCCAACGGTAAAAGCAAACATAATCCATGTACCCTCACACAAATGAAATCCCCACTCAGATGTGAAATGTCAAAAATGATATGGGACTAAGCAAGTAAGGCACTCACTCTCACAAATAAGTTACGAGTATTATGTGTCAGATACCATCAGCTTGCCCTTATTTTCTCTGCTTTAGTTTTTCAGATGGTCGGGTTAGAATCACTATAGGACTTGATATGACTTGAAATGTAGGCTCAGTGATGGACATGGTAAAGATGAACGATTTTATAAGTGACTATTCCTTTTTATTCTTTCATTCCCTTTTCCCCTTTTTCTCCTCTTTTTCTCCTTTTTATTCACATTTGCATGGGTGTGGTGAGTTTTCTACTTTTTCAACATTTTCACAATTTCTTTGAGCTTTATTTCTTAATATTTAAACATTTTTCATCCTTTTCTTTTCATCTCACTACACCTCATTTTTCACCATTTCTTTCTTTCCTTTTCTTTTCCTTTCTTCCGTTCCCACCATTTACGCACCCCTACTCTAGCCACCCTTAATTTGCTTATGTTGAGGTTCACAATATCCAAGGAAGGACTAGGGCCAAAATAGGTTCATTGTAAAAAATGGGTACGGTTAATCGGTAAATCAAAGAAATATGGTCTATTAAGGCTCAAACTTGGGATCAAGGGATTCATGCAACTTTTGGTAGGGAAATATAGGCTAAAAGTGAGATAAACAAAAATGGCCTATGATCATATCCTAACCAACCATCCTTAGCCTATGCAGAGACCAACCAGGCAAGTTCTAGCTCTACAACACAATATCGAACTGAAAAATATACCTCACTCACACATGGTACATGAACTATTTTTCACCTCACCTGTCTGGTTTATACATGGCTTAACAAAACTACTCATGTTGACAAACTAAATGACATCCAAAGATCCACAACAATCATGCATGTTGTCACAAATACATAGCTAATGCATCAAAATTTTTTTAAAACAGGGTCAATTTTTTCAAAAACCAAAATTAGTGCATTTTTATTAGTTGAGTACTCCTAAACTACTTTCTAATCAAACAAAAATCAAAAACTAAAAAAAATAAAAATCCTACACATGTCGGTTCTACTAGGTAGGATGTCTGAGGGAAAAGAAACACGGCAAGAAAAACCCTCAAATGAACCAAAATTCCCAAAAATCACAAGTACACCCCCTCCCCTTTTTGAAAAGTAAGCTTTGTCCCTGAAACATCATCTAGAAGAACATAGGGAAGAGAACGAACATAGGGAAGAGAACATACCTGTGGTTACTCAAACATTACCTTCCATGGGTTGCCTCCCATGCAGCGCCTGATTTAACATCGCGGCATGACGTAGGTAGGATGGTTACTCAGAATTCACCAGTCCACCACTTGGGTTGCCTCCTAAGAAGCGCCTGATTTAACGTCATGGAACGACACAAATCTATTGACTACTCAGAATTCGTCAAGTGATTCATGCTCATCCTCCAATGCTGAGATCACACTAAATTCCTTGGGTTGCTTCATTGTATTGCAGATGTTGAATGTGACCTCCTCTTGATTCAGCCTAAACTTCAACAGGCCAACTTCTAAATCTATTAGAGCTCTCCCGATTGCAAGGAATGGCCGCCCCAAAATGATGGGGACCTTATAATCAACCTCGCAATCCAAAATCACAAAGTCTACTGGGAATATAAATTTATCTACCTTGACAAGCACATCGATCAGGATCCTCACTGACTTCTTAATTGTTCTGTAGGCCATACATAGTCGCATGTTGCTAGGTGTAAGAGCTCCCAACCCTAACTTCTTGAATACAGCCAAGGGCATCAGATTAATGCTAGCTCCCAAATCACAAAGTGACCTTGCGAACTCGACATTGCCAATCATACATGGTATAGTGAAGGCACCTGGGTCCTCCTTTTTATGTGCTAAGACCCTTGTAGCTATGGACTACAGTGATGCACATTGTCAATAGGCTTATAGCTCACAGATCTCTTCTTTGTCACCAGGTCCTTTATAAACTTTGCATATCCTGGCATTTGCTCTAATGCTTCGACCAATGGTATGTTCACAGACAGCTGCTTAAGCATTGAAAGGAATTTCTGGAACTTACCATTCTCCACCTTCTTCTTCATCCTTTAGGGTAATGGTGGTGGTGGTCGTGGGATAGCTTTTTGAACTTGCATTGCCCCTTGATCCATGACAGGTTCCTTCTCACCTCTCGGGGCCTCTTGCAACTCACCAATCTCTTTCTCAAAACTTGAATCATCATCCTCCATTATGTTCTCTTTCTTCCACTCAACTTCAACTAGAAACGGGGGGTCAACTGTGGTTTTTCCACTCCTTTTCATCATTGCCATACAATGTGTATCGTTCTTCAGATTTTGGACAGTGTTGCTAGGCAGTGTACCCTTTTGTCTAGGGTTCATTGATGATGACATTTTCCCAAGTTGGTGTTCAATTTTCTTGATGGCGGTAGCATGAGATTCCACTTTTTGACCCATAAATGACAAATCACCTCGAATCTCCTTTAGATGATCATCAGTAGACCTCACCTTCTTCAACATCTCGGCCATCATGCTCTACAACTTTGATTGCCCAGCCTCCCCTTCTCGTGCATTGGGAGGCACATAGAATCCAGCCTGGTCATTGTTATATCCATCATTTCACCTCCAATCACCTTCGTGCTCACGACCTTGGCTCTTGTCTCTGAACCCGTTTTTGTTGTAGTTGTCTCTATACTGGTTCCGACCTTGATTTCCAAAACCTTGGCACCAATTGTATTGTACAGACGCTTGGGCGTTGGTTTGAAAATCTGCCACCTGGCTATCCAAGAAGTTTGCCTCTTCCTCAGAATCAGAGTGATCAGCTCCTTGCTCCCTTCCTTGAGCACCCATTGCATTGACCTGTTTGGCTACGACTCCCTAATATGCTTTGTCAGCAAGTCCAATGATGTGCGCATATGAGCCAACTCCTGGTCGCGCTCTTCTTCTTTCCGTTGTTGGTCTGCAGTCAAACCAACAACATATGTTCCTGCCACTACATCAACCTCCGTCGTATTCTAGGCCCTGTTTGTCTTAGTCACCCTGTCAAGAATGGTGGCAGCTTTCTCCCAGGTGTGACTCATCAATGCTCTTCCAGCTACCGTGTCTGCTACAACCTTGGTGCTATTGTTCAGAGACCTGTAAAAAATTTCCAACAAACTATCATATGGGATTTTGTGGTTGGGGAACTTTGTCAACTTCTTTTTGAATCTCAACCAAGTTTCACGAAGTGCCTCAGTATTAATCTGTCGAAAATTATAGATCTCATCTTTTAGCTGTAGCATCCTGGACGGGGGAAAAGAATCTCTCCAAAAAGGCCTGTTTAAGCTCCCTCTAGTTGGTTATGGAATCATTGGACAAATCCAGTAACCACAAAGTAGCTTCCCCAGATAGAGAAAAAGGGAAGAGTCTGAGCCGTATTGCATCCTGGCTTACTCCGGGAAACCTGTACGCCTTGCATATTCCTACGAAGTTCATTAAATGCATGTTGGCGTCATCTGCTGCGTGGTCACTGAACACCCTTTTCATATTTAGAAGCTGAATCATGGTTCTTGTAATGTCGAATTTGGCCCCATCGGGCAATGGTGGTGGCACAATTTCTACAGTTGACCCGACTTCATCAATATCTGGGTCATCATCATCTTCAAAGTATTGAGGGGCAAATCTATGAGCTCTGTTTCCCCTCCCTTGTCGACCATCATTTACCACTTCATTTCTTTCATCTTCCACATGCTGTAGTGCAGCTTACTGAGCTAGCTCCGCTTGCCTTGCTTCTTCAACTATGCGGGCCTCTGCTCGTGGTTTTTCATGTTACGTAGTGCTCTTTCAATTTCTGGATTTAATGGAACAAGGGGATCTCCTCTACTCCGAGTTCTTGGCATTCACCGGAGAATAGCCTGTGGGTATCAAAAACACAAAAATAAACATAATTAAAGAAATAACTACCAAAAAGTTAATTACAAGCTAATAACCTAGTTTCAGCCGTATTCCCCGGCAACAACGCCACTTTTTGATAATGCTCAAACCATACCTCCTACCGAAGTATGAATCGGACGTTGTCAATAACGAACCCAACTAGAGGTTGGGGTCGATCCCACGTTAAGGGCCTTAAACTAGCAAATAAGCAGCTTTATTAGCACCNCCATGGATCCTTAACTACTTCGGGTTTTAAACTAGTGATCTATCCCAATACTTTACTTGTAGAACTGATAACTTAGGTTCATTGAAACGACCGACCAGTCCCTATTGAATGACTATACTCAATCACTCGACCAAGTCTCATGAGTGGTTTCAAACTATCCATTATCACTAAGTTCCAGATTTAACTATCCTGCGACCACAACTCAAGTTAATAAAATGATCATCAAGATCAAGACTCTATTGTAATTCTTTTTTTTTCTAATACAACGACCCGTGGTATCTCCAACTGATGAGCCCAGCCTCTTCCTACGACTGCTAACAATGGCTCGTTGCTTAAAGCAACGAGTCGTTGCGTCGCCTGTCGTCTTCACTGCCACCCGGACTTCCCCTCACCACAATTGCATACAATGACCCGTGGTTTGATACCACGAGTCGTTACATCGCCTGTTCTGTGCTATTTTTCCCTAGTTTCAACAGTTTTTAACTTTTAACTCCCAGGTCTACTCTTAAGCGCTTTCGGGGTATTACAATATCTCCCCCCTGGGAACATTCGTCCTCGAATGTTGGAAACAAGAAGAATACAGAAACATGCAATTATCATATTCAAATACTGATCATTTAAACCGAAACTTTATGGAATGACTACCTCCGATTCATATCACATAGCTGAACTGATCTCATGCTTCACATACACATCCATACATATAAAAGAAACTTGAACACATGAACTGAACATGAAAAATAAATAGAGTTATAGAGCACAACTGATACCTCAAGTCGGAACTGAGCCGGTAGAGAATAAGTGTGGGTATTTAGCCATCATATCCTCTTCGGCTTCCCACGTAGCTCCTTCAACATGTTGATTTCTCGATAAGACTTTAACTGAAGCTACTTCTTTGTTCCTTAGCCTCCGAACTTGACGGTCCAATATTTCCACAGGAACTTCTTCATAGCTAAGACTGTCTTTTACACCAACGCTGTCCACCGGGACTACTAGAGCTGGATCTCCCAAACACTTTTTCAAAACCGACACATGAAACACGAGATGCACGGAAGATAGCTATGAGGGAAAGTACAACTCGTACTCTACCTTCCCAACCCTTCTAATAATTCGATAGGGACCAACATAGCGGGGACTAAGTTTTCCTTTCTTCCCAAACTGCATGACTCCCTTCATCGGAGATACCTTCAAAATACCCGATCGTCTATTTCAAACTCCAAATCTTTTCTCCTCACATTATCATATGAAGCCATCACACATGCTGTCAAAATGTTCTTGCGGGTCTAGATTGTTCATTCGGCTTGGCCATCCATTTGCGGATGAAAGGCTGTACTGAGCTTAACCTGAGTCCCAAGCCCCTTCTGAAACGACCACAAGAACTGGGAGGTAAATTGAGTACCTCAGTCTGAGATAATAGACAAGGTCACTCCATGTAGTCGAACTAACTCCCGAATAAGACAAGGTCACTCCATGTAGTCGAACTAACTCCCGAATATACAATTTGGCATAATTCTCCGCTGAATCCATGGTTTTCACTGGTAGAAAATGTGCATCCTTGGTCAACTTGTCTACCACCATGGAGTCATATTGTTGGTGGGTACGAGGTAATCTTATTATGAAATCCATGTTGATCTCTTCCCACTTCCAAGTAGGAATGCTGATATCCTGAAGTACTCCTCCCGGCCTTTGATGTTCAACCTTTACTTGTTGACAATTTGGACATCTGGCTATGAATTCTGCAATATCCTTTTTCATGCCATCCCACCAATAGATTTCTCATAAATCATGATACATCTTCGTGGATCCCAGATGGATAGAATATCTGGTACCATGTGCCTCATGCAATATCTGGCCCCTCAAATCATCAACTTCTGGAACACACAGACGACCATGGTACCGAAGCACACCATCTCCCCCTTGGGAGAAGACCTCTACCTTTTGACTCCACACAACTTCCTTTAATTTCCTAAAAATAGGGTCCCCATCTTGCCTAGATTTTACATCAACCACCAAGGACGATTCTGATCCATTCTATACAACAACACCATCATTGGTTTAGTCGACCAACCTCACTCCCAACCTTGCAAGTCGATGGACATCTTTTGCCAGCTCTTTCTATCCTTCCTCCACGTGGGACACACTCTCCATAGAGAGCCTACTAAGTGCGTTCTCTACCACATTAGCCTTTCCCGGATAGTAAAGAACACTCATATCATAGTCTTTGAGTAGCACTAACCACCTCCTTTTCTGTAGATTGAGGTCCTTCTGCATGAGCACATATTGTAGAATCTTGTGATCAATACATCCACGTGGACCCCGTATAAGTAATGTCGCCATATTTTCAATGCGAACACCACCGCTGCCAACTCTAGATAATGGGTCAGGTAATTCTTCTCATGGACCTTTAACTGTCTGGAGGCATATGCTATTACTTTTCCTGGTAACATCAATACACACTCAAGCCTAATTCTTGAAGCATCATAATACACAACAAAACCATCCGTACCCTCAAGTAGTGCCAATACCGGCGCGGTCTTGAGTCAGGTCTTCAATTCCTGGAAGCTCTTCTCACAATCCTCTGACCATTGAAACTTGACCTTTTTCTGAGTCAACCTGGTCAATGGTGCTGCAATTGATGAAAAGCCGTCAACAAATCTCCAGTAGTAGCCTGCTAGGCCCAAGAAACTCTGAATATTCGAAGGATTCACCGATCTAGGCCAATTCTTCACCACTTCGATTTTCTATGAATCTACCTTTATGCCCTCACTCGATACCACTTGGACCAAAAATGCAACCGATTCCAACCACAACTCACACTTGCTGAACTTTGCATACAATTGGATATCCTTGGGAGTTTGCAACACTACTCTCAAATGAGCGGCATGCTCCTTCTCTCTCTGAGAGTATATAAGGATATTATCGATGAACACGATCATGAACATGTCTAGATATTTCTTGAACACCCTGTTCATCAGGACCATGAAAGCTGTAGGAGTATTTGTAAGTCGAAAAGACATAACTACAAACTCATAATGGCCATACCATGTTCTAAAGGCTATCTTCGGGATATCACACTCCCGAACCCTGAGCCGGTGATACCCAAACCTGAGGTCAATCTTCGAGAAACATCTGGCACCCTAGAGATGGTCAAACAAGTCATCAAACCTGGGTAAGGGGTACCTATTCTTGACGGTGACCTTGTTCAATTGCCGATAGTCAATGCACATCCGAAGTGATCCATGGGGGGATTCTAATAAAAATTAATAGTAAAAACAAAGCAGTTGTCAAGATTAAGGTTGTGATTCAATAATTAAAGGATAACTAGGGTTTGTGTTCCCCATGGATTCATAACATCTTTAGGTATACACTCGTGATCTTCACCAATACTTACTTACAGAACTGATAACTTAGGTTCATTCAAACGATCGACCTATTGAATGACTATACTCAATTACTCGACCAAGTCTCATGAGCGTTTTCAAACTAACCGTTATCACTAAGTTCCAGATATAACTATCCTGCGACCACAACTCAAGTTAATACAATGATAATCAAGATTAAGGCTCTTGTGTAATTCTCTTTTCCTAATCTCTACCTCTTCGACCAAAGAAAGTAAAAAGAATTCGGGCACTTCCTAATGTTGTACACCGCTAAGAATCATTAAAGCATGAAGATAATACAATATAAGTAATTAGTATTGGTTTTAGACTCACTTTGTGCAACCCTAGCTTGTTAATCCATCATGGTTCCCACAACACTAGCTATGGAGGTTTTAGCCTCTCATAGTTGCAAGGTTGTGAAGTGTGTTCATGATTAAAGACATAAAACAATACTTACAAATATGATTGAGAAAAACACTTCCTTTAATTAATCAGAAAAATCTTGAAGAACAAGTATCAAGAACAATATGAATTCAAGAAAAGGTTGACCACAAGGTTGAACCAACTCAATTCTTTCTTTCAAAGATGTAAAATTTTCTACTATAGTGTTTTCCAACTAAAACTAATTCTTCTCAATGTAACTTATGAAAAATAAAACATAAAACATATTTATATAGACATAAGAATCCTTTTCCTAGGCTAACATGGCGATTTTCCATATCTGGTGCCAACCTCATCACGGATCATCCTACGGTCCGTGGCAGCATCTCGTGGTTTGGATTGTTGGCTAAGTGTCGCGCCAAGGTATGATAGATACCTCCTTCCTACGACTCATACCAGACTCCCGTAGCTTGATTATGAATCTTTGCAATTTGTCTGAAGTTCACCACGACCGGTATGGTACGACTCGTACCAAGCTCTCACGGGTCGTGGTATCCTCTCGTACTGAGAATCAGCC
>JACEIK010001457.1:250733-282366 GCA_018107945.1 Datura stramonium | reverse complement strand
GTATGCAAGTCGTGGCCAGATTCAGAAGATTGAAAAGTAGTGAGGAGACCACGAGTCGTGACTTTGTGGTACGACTCGTGGTACGACTCGTGGTCAGGGCTAGAACTGTTTTTCAGGAAAATTTCATTAAGAGCGAATTCGACTTTTCTATGCTTTTGGACCCTAAACCACGTCATTTTAGCTTTAGTTTCAGACGTTTTAGTGGGGTTAATGGGTTCTTTTCCTTATTCCCACTTAGACTTCCAAGAAAAAGTACGCAGAGTTCCTCTCAAAGAAGTTCAGGGAATCAGCTAGGGTAGATAGTTCTTCTTCAATTTCCAAGAAATTCTCTTAAATTTTCGTCAGGTATGTGGGAATTAAACATGGGAATTGCTCTTCCCTTGTGTCTCCAAAAAAAACCTCTACTAGTTTCTATCAGTTTTTAGCCCTGAATTTTTGAGTACAAGATTTTGCATGTCAGTGTTCGTTAATTTCTTATAGAATGATATCCCCATTATTATTGATATGATTTTCCAGCAGTTTGTACAAAAATTACCTAGAATCCTGAAATAGTGAATTCCAATCCAAAATTTCGAGAAAAGATTAGTGCATATAAATTGCCGTTTGTTGAATGAAGTATGTTTTTGGCTGAATTTCCTCGAAATTTTAATACTTAGATGATGAGAAAAATATCTTATGTATGAGAAAGATTCTAGCCTTGTCGGATGTTAATTTTTCTTAAATCCTTGAATGGTTGCCATGCTATGAAATTCCAATATTGTCAGAATGAGTTGAAATCTCTATTAGCTTCTTAGTAGCTCAGTTTAGTAAAAATGTAAGATTCCTTCAGAACTATTCAAATTGTCAACCGCTCAGTTTGACTTTAGATTTCCCAAAGGCGTTAGTAGTGCCTCTCAGTTATAAGAATCAAACTTAGAACTCAGATTAATTAGTCCATAGGCAGTCATGGCATTCCAGTTATGGCTCTAACCAGCCCCAGGACCCCAATTCAGCATTAGTTGTTCTTTAGATGGTTACGATGCTTCCAGATAAGTGCTCTGACCAGTATTAGAACCCAGTTTCAGCATCTGGTCCGGTAAGACTCTAAGGGTACTTTCAGTTATGCGTATCTGACTAGTCTTGGACCCCATTTTCGAGTTATCAATTTAGTAGTTTAGAATAGGATTTCCAGTAGGATTAGGACTTAGCACTGAGCGGACCGGGGTTTCAACGCACCCAGATTTCCAGAACTGCGTTGCCAGCGTAGGATTCAGTTTTAGATTATTGGCCTATTTGGCCCAAGACTTTTTCTATCACCCAGTTCATGCCTTTATACCCTGGCGAGGTATATTGGGTCCTACCAATGGGGTGTATACATCAGACTCCACGTCAAGCTCACGTGGTTATATGTCGGTTAGAGACTCTCCCATTACTTAGTCCAGTTCAGGACAGTTCAATCCAGTTCAATTCAGTTTAGCTCAATTCAGGTTAGAATCAGACTTAGAGCGTGCCTGACCGTCAGACAGGGTCTTTTAGATCATCCCATTATATCAGTACTCAGTTCAGCAGCTTTAGACGGTTCTTGCATGCTTTCTAAATTCAGTATTGTATTGCCTATCTTGGATTATGTTTCTCGCGCATACTCAGTATATTCAAAGTACTGACACATACATTTATGTTGTATCGTTTCATGATACAGCTGCAGATTCTCAGGCTCAGCACAGATAGCTGTCATAGTATAGAGTATTCCACCTCAACAGTCAAAGTGTGAGTCCTCATCATCCGAGGGCATAACTTCTTTCTTCAGTTTCTTATTAATTTGTTTAGACTTAGAGTTATCTGGGGGGTTTTCCTAGTAACTCCTAAGCTAGATGATTTTCATACATGACTTTTAGTTTATTCAGCGTTATTTAAATATTTGGACATTTTACTTTCAGACCTTTCTTAAATATTTTTATTCTATTATTTTAAGTTCCTCTATGCATATATACTCTAAATTCTAGTGAATGATAGTCCAAGGGTTGACTTGGGGTAACTTGTGGCCTCAAGTACCGTGTTACATGCAGGGTGTAGACTCGGAGTGTGACAATAACTAAGCTGTTAAATACTGAAAGTAAATAGAGAGAAGGGGCAGAAAGATTAACTTGTAAGTTGGTTTATTCGTAATCTGCGTCTAGTAAAGAACTACATGTACGTGAGCTTTGACTATATAATCATATATTCATAAGCTATACCTAGAAGACAAGAATACAAATAAGAACCTAACCTAGTCCCCATAAGCCTAGAAGGTACAATCAACACAGACTAACCCTCTTAGGCTCCCATAAGCCCTGGCGAACACACTTCAATCTATATACCCCTACTGGTGTTAAAGCCAACCTACCAGTCCCCTGGATCCTCAACTAAGCCCACTCGGCTCCTGATCTGTAGCTGTGTATGAGTCCGGTGGACTCCTGATATCTGCACCTCGGGCATTAGGCTCGACGAGGGTGTGGTGCCAATACGGAATAACATAGTCCATCCATGGAATGAACTGTATAAGGTCCTCGGACCACACCTTCATCCCTCGTAGATGGCATACTGCTCCTTGGAGTGACGTCATCTAGCCCCTCACAAGTGAAAACACAACTAGTAACCCTGGGGTGGACATGGAAGTCTACTGAGTGACGGCAACCCCAACCAAGGTGCTATATTGAAATCTCAATCTAGCCACTCAAAATGCGTATCTGGCCTTTTGGGCCTAACGCTACCGCTACTCATCCCTTAGATTAGTCTGTAAGGTTGCTAGTAGGAACACCCTGTGCACCTATATTTGATTAGAGGATCCTGCTAGCGATCATGATCTCTAATGGTCTTGAGTTGATAGGGCGAGATCTGGAGTGGCCAATCATAACTCTGAAAATCCTGTCCGGACAACTATAACTCATAAATAACTGTGGGGCCGTGGATGACTAATTACTTAGTTCCTCTGCTTAGAACGACTGCAGGGCTATTACTAATCGAATATGCTTTTAAGCGATCAGCCCCTATTACTTCACAGGAAGCTTACCGACATTCTTAGCCTATGGGTAGTACTGTATTAACATGGTGTTAGTCCCTAATACCTCATCTTAGTCTGCTCAGATCTTGTATAACATTTCTGGGTGATTCCTAACCTTATAGACAAGTTTATATAGACTTAGCCACTCTCGGCAATTTGTACCTGAGTATCTTATAAGAACTGGCTGGGGCGCTGGCCATACCTCTAACTACCAATAAGGCTCCCTTCCTTAGGGTACCCGTGGGACTATTTGACCTGGAAAACTGGGCTGACTTCCTGGGCGACCTGTATGACGAATGCTATGTTAACTGAGACTGACAATAATTGGTAATAGCTCACTAGATGGTAGGCTGTCACTTAGTTCACTAGGCATCCCTAGGCTGTTGACTCTAAAGTATGGCCTTCCTATCTAAATTTCTGGCCCTGGGGCATGAGAGTATCTCAATGGTCCCTAGGCGTGCTTTCCTAACAATACAAGCGCCAAATTGGTAGTTAAATCGCCTAACTGCTCCTATGTTATTCAACTTACTAACTCAAGCCCGATGACTATTCACTAGCTTCTAAGGTCTAGGCCTGGCAATAAAACATACAATCCTACTAATACAATGAATTGGAGGATAGAAGAGTTTCTATGATGCTTCTATCATGTATCACACTTAACATGTTCTTTCCCGACGAGGGATACTGCGGTATAATCTATCCACATTTTCTAGCAGCTAACCACAACATATATAATCGTAATCTACTAATAGCAGCTAATAACAGCATATCTGATCTTTATATACCAGCAATAGCTAATTACAACATGTCTAATCAAAATCTACTAGTAGCGACTATCTACAACATATGGGACCATTATTTCTATTCGAGAACATAAGTTGTAACACTGTATGACGAGAATAACTTGCCGAGGGTTAAGCCTTACATACCTCAACTATCGTTTCCTGAATAACCGATGAGTTTCCACTTGTATTCATCAGCTCTTTTCAGTTGTAACTGTTATACTCGGAAAAAGAAATGAATTTCAATACCAAATTCGGCTTAAAATGATAACTTTTGATATTAATAGCAACTATAATTCAACTACGTAAAAT
The DNA here is from genome assembly GCA_018107945.1 of Datura stramonium. Taxonomy (NCBI): domain Eukaryota; kingdom Viridiplantae; phylum Streptophyta; class Magnoliopsida; order Solanales; family Solanaceae; genus Datura; species Datura stramonium. The sequence goes on along the minus strand of JACEIK010001457.1, from coordinate 278,253 downwards.
ATGGTCAAAAACATATAATTTCCCGAGGGTTTAGAAGGGAGAAAAGCTTACTTGATGCCTGTGGCCATATAGGAATCAGTTTGGAGAAATTCTAACAGCTTTTGCTCGGTGAAGTTACAATTTTCCAGGCGAATTTCAAGAANACATATAATCACATTTATATAAAATTACATGAAAATGTATAAAATAACTTAGACAACACGACTAATTCAAGTTGTAAAGCATATCGCGGGCATGATATTTTTGCCCGTGATCAAAATCCTCCACTCATGAAAATAAAGTGGAGGAATATGATTATATGTGATCTTACGATGGGTTTTGGATGTTAAAATGCTCCGTGAATGAAATTACTTTTGTGTAGTAAGTTAATGGAAAACAATTAATTGTGGGTAATGTAGGGTAGTGAAAATTTTGGGTGTTCATGAATTTAAGGGGTGGTGAAATCAGATTATCCACCCCAAGAATTTGAATGCTTGCATAATTGTTAATGTACGGGAGAGGACAAGGTTCACAAGTCATCCTACGTCTCGTGTTTTTGAACTACAATATGCAGGATGATTCGTTGGGACTTCCCCGAGATCATTAAGTTTGAAATTCATGGTTCGGGACCCACTAAGAACCACAATATCCCACCATGAGTTGTACCAAGTGGTCGTACCAGAAAAGTAGAGAGGGTCACATTCAGAATCAAATTTATGACCCATGGTATGACCTGTAGAATCCCACTACGAATCGTGATATCAAGTCGTACCAAAATTACAGAAATTTGCATACTTAGAAGTTAATACTATGACCATTAGTAAGAATTGTACTACCTTGGTACAATTCGTACCGGTGAGTTATAACTACGAATAGAAGTAGTACGAGTCTCAGTATAGATCATACCACCATGGTACGACTAGTACTGATGAACCGTAGTAAGATACTACAAACACTCTTTCTTTATTTCATTCTCTAATATCATGTGTACTAATTCCTTCTCCATAGGTACAATGGCACGCAAGGTACAAACCACAAAAAATGCTCAAGACAAGAGTGCCAGAGATGAGATCACAACTCGGAGGGCCTTGAGGGATGAAGCCTCTGCATCTGAGTAGGAGGCGGACTCTCCTATTGGTTCAGTGGAGGAGTATGAAATGTGCATTGATGAAATCGATGAGCCATAAACCACTAGGGCATAGGCCAAGCTCAGGCTGTAGCTACCTCAGCCACACTGGTAGAAGCTCCCCAGTCTGAGAAGGGAGATGATAGACAGCCCTAAGAGTCCAGTAGTGGCTCAAATGCATAGGAAGGGTCAGTTGAGGCATAATTTAAAGAGGGTTCGGGCGAGGCTGAATCTGAGGAAGAAAATGATGAACAAACCCCACCTGTAGAGATTTTCATAATTAGGTGCGTGTGATAGGTGCTCGGGAGATTTAAGAGTAGGGCCCTACCCTTATAGTGAAGCATAACCCTAGGAGGAGCATTTAGGAGGAGCCACAGATCCTGACAGGGACATTGAATGAAGTTGAGGAGATGAAGCAGTTGTTTGACTTGTAATTTTAGTTGGATGGCAAGAACCCCTAACATCTTTAGTACTGACATGGTCAGGGAGTTCTACACAAACTACTTGGCAACCTCTGAGCATCAGACCCTAGCGGGATAGAAGGTAAAATAGTTGCTTAGGCCAGAGAGTGTTATAGTCCGGGGACAGACTGTGGATATGTTAGAGTGGGCCATTGACCAAATATTATATGGTCTAGATTATCAAGCTCCAGCCTCCACAGTAGAGTTTGATTACCACATTGAGGCCCTAAAAAGGGTTAAGCAGTTGAGTGATGAGGAGAGGCATAGGCATGTCAGGTGGTATAGTTGAGGAGAAGGAGGATTTGGATTGGGTAACTAGTGGATGGTAGGTCACGAAAGCTTCACTTAATTTCATTGCGAAGGCCTGATGGACAGTAGTTCACCATAGCTTGGATCCTATGGCTAATGATAACATATTGAGCACCGATAGAGCAGGATTGGTGGCGAGCATCATGTCAGGTTATGCTATAAAAATCCCAAGGATTATAACAGAGGAGATTTGGGACCAAGATCTAGCATTGAGCGTGACCATTCCACTCCTAAGTCTTATATAGAGGCTCTCTAGGGAGGCAAATGTTTGGGTTATAGCAAAGACTGATGCTAGAGTTGGAGGCACATGGATTGCGGATATAGGGTTGATCCGGGATGAGATGAACTCAATGTGTCGGATCAGAGCACTAGAAGCAGTCTTGACACCGTAGATAGTAGGGGAAAGCATGCAGATTCCCCCACTTCGGTTGAGCAAAGCAATATATCAGCTACTTTAGGCGATCTATCCCTAGCACATCTTCTACTTCTCCACCAGCTACTTTGGGCTAGGTACCAACTTATTATGGAGTAGGTCAAGCCATGGGTGAGGCTGAGATCGATGCGACAGCTAGAGCCTTGCACACTAAGCTCGATAGTTTTTAGCTTCAGCTCAATGAACGATTAGTGGAGCTGCCAGATGTGAGGAGTTTGTGGGATGAGTTGGGATCAATCAGGAGTCAAGTCACTAAACTGTCATCTTGATAGTTGGCTATATGTCCATCCCCTACAATTTTGTTGTTTGAGGATGGGCCCGATGAGGAGCTTGATTTAGGGGCATTTTGGACTCATGAGATGGCCAATGGAGATAAGGGAAAGCAGAAGTTAGCTGAGGTAGTCGATGAGGAGGCCTCCAAGAAAAGGAGGAAGAGAGAGAGGAACGAGCGCAGGTGGGCGACAGTAGCTATCCAATAGACTCATAAGCACATGCCTGAGCCCGTAGGAGAGATCTAGAGGAGTTGGGATCTCAACTACTGTGCCTAGTGAGCCTGTGAGTGGAAAGGACCCTTTGGGTGAGCCACATTCTGCCCAGAGAGATATGGAGGTCGCAGAGGCGGCCAAGACTGCTGAGGGGGCAACCACAACCCCCACCGTCACACCATTGAGTGCGGCACCACAATTGATAAGGCAGAGAGTGTTCCATCACACCAACCCATTGAAGATGACAGGAGCGCCTAGAGCACCACTTGTATGATTCTTTCCCTAGCTTTTATTTCACTACTTGGGGACAAAGCCTGTCTATTGTGGGGGGTTGGTACCTGGTTTTCTTCATCCTGGTTTTTTTTGTCATATTTCTTTTCCCTCTGATATGCTATCTAGTAGAATCGACATGTTTAGGATGTTTTTGTTTTATATAACTAAAAGTAATTTAGGAGTACTTAACAACCAATGAAAAGCACATGCATTTGATGTTTTGTAGTTTGGAAAAAAGACCCATTTAAAATTTTTTGTGAATAACTGTGTGTTTATGCAATGCATGACCAATGTGGATCTTGTTATGGCATTAGGAGTATTAGCATGAGTACCTGTAGTGTAGCTATGCATGAACCAGTTAGGTAGTACAATATGACCCTACACTATGTGTGAGAGAGGTTCTTACCTAGTCCAATACCGTGTAGGTGATTTAGAACTTACCTAGTTAGTCGTTTCTTAGATCATAAAATGGTTGGTTAAGATAGTATCATAGGCTATTTTTTTATTTAGCCCACTTTTAGCTTAAATTGCCCTACCTTATGAAATTATCCCTTGATCCCATGTTTGAGCCTAAAGTTGACCCTTTTCTTTGATTAGCCCATTCACCTTCTCGATTTTGTTTTTAATGAACCTGTTTTGGTCTTGGGCCCTCCTTGGACATTGTGAACCTCAACTCAGACAAAATTCCTATGTTGAGGGTGGCTATTGTAGGGGTGTGTGGACGCTGTGTGGGAGACAAGAAAAAGCTAGCTAATAAAAGGTTGGGTGTGTCTAGAGAACAAAAATCAAAAAGTAAAAAATAAACCACACCCACAAGTTAAAAGTTGAATGAAAGGGAAAAAGTGGGAAAAAGAAGAGAAGAAAGGGAAAGAGAAGAAAGGGAAAAAGTTAGAAGTCAAGCCACAAGTTGTGAAGTGCCAAGGAGGGAAAGTCACTATTTCTATATTTGCCATACCCGTTCCCAAGCCTACTTATAAGCCAATAAATGTCCTAAAGTGATCCTAACCTGACTGTGAAGAGTCAGAGTAGAGAAAATAAAGGCAAGCCTATGGTACCACCTATATAGTATTTGAACTTCATTGTGAGATTGAGAGCTTTGCTTGGAACTATAACTTCAACTTCATCTTATTCGCTGAAAAACTTNCTATGGTACCACCTATATAGTATTTGAACTTCATTGTGAGATTGAGAGCTTTGCTTGGTAGTCCCGGTTTCATACATACATATCACTAGAGTATTTGGGATTTCATTTGTTGTGAGGGTGCATGGGTTGTATTGTATACTACCGGTTATCTATGTGAATAGCATTATCTATTGCTCAGTTGTCTGTTAGTTTAATGCCATGTCTAGATTTATTTGTGTCATGAGTTACAGTTGCATGTGTACACAGTAGTCCTGGGTTGGAGTGTGTAAAAGACAAGAGGAGTCAATACTTGATAGAGGTTTTGTGCGTATATTTTCATTCTTGGTTGTAGGTCTTCTATTATACTTTCTAGTTAAGCTTCATGTTTGTATTAGTGTTTTTGTTTGTCGGAGAACATGTGAAAGTTCTAAGTTGAGGGTGTTGATTTTCCATGGTTTTATGGAACTTTCAACGCTTAAAACATAGAAAAAAATGCTTGGAATTAGGAGTGTTTATACAAATATGAGTTTCTTTTACTTTGTTTTCAGGGAAATCAGGTCCGGGAGTTGGATTTTGGAAAAACATATTAGAAGTGAAGAAAATGGCTTGTTCCGAGTGTCAATACGAGCTGTACCATCTTGTTATGAGCCGTACTTGCCATCCATCGCACAACTTCAAAGAAAATGCACATGTTCCAAAATCATCATACAACTGACAGTACGAGTTGTAACATCCTAGTATAGTCATACTGAAGGTCTGTGGTTAAGATTCAGAAGAAGTGCATTTGCAAAGTCCCTAGTACGAGCAATGGTAACGAGTTGTAATAACAACATAAAAACCATATTAATAGACTTGTGGTGAGATTTAGAAGATTGGACACTTGGCATATTCAAGGCACGAAAGGATTGCACAACTCATACCAACATGGTATAAGCCATATTAAGGATCCATAAGAGATGCCAGATTTTAGAAGTGAAAGCCATGACAGGCTCCTACAACTGATAGTAGCATTATACAGGTCATAACAACCTCCAGTACTTGAGAAGACCAGAAGCTGTAGTCTCATACCACGGATGCAGACCACGACTCATAGCAACCTGCTTCGACTCGCAGGTCATCTCGACAACAGAATCCCTATCAATTTAGAAAAAAATTCATTATTTGTATAAATACTTTTAGGTTGTTTTCCTTAAGGAGAACAGGTACTTTCGATTGTAATCATTTCTTTTGAGTTGCTAAAATTACTTGGAGAGCAATTAAATGAATTACTTGGAGAATTCATCATTTTTCTTGATTTTCGAAGCTTTGTTTGTGCAATTAATCATTGGGTTTTTCTTTCATCATTATTGTAGGTGCTTAATTATGTCTTCTTCTTTGAAACTTGATTTATTTCCTGCAATCATGAATAGCTAAACCCTCCACAACTAGGATTGTAGGAACCAAAATGTAATACAAAACTAGGGTTAACACAAAGTTATTCTAAACCAATTTGAATGCTTGTATTTTTCTTTTCTTTATGATTAATGCATCTTAACGGTGTGCAACGTTAGGATTAGCCTGTATTCTCTATTTGTTTGAACCTAGAGAAATAGAGATTGGGAAAAGAGAATAACAATAATGCCTTGAACATAAGTTTTATTAAATAACTTGAGTTGCGGTCGCAAGATGTTAACTTGGAACTGTTAATAAAGGTTAAGTGAAAGCACTCATAAGACCTAACCCGGTGATTAAAGATAGTCATCTAAAGGGGATACATCAGTCGTTTGGATGAACATAATTTATCAGTTCTACAGGTTAAGTATTGGGATAGATCGCAAGTGTAATAATTCGACCTTGATAAGAAGCCATGGGGAACACTTTCCTAGTTAATGGCATAACTTTGATAACAACAACAGTTTACAACATTGTCACTTGATTGTTTTCTCTTAAAACCCCCTTTAGGAAATAATTGAACTAAAAGTCTAAATACTAGCATTAGTCTATATCTTGACCATATTCCATGTGGTATTGACACCAATCTCAGTTGGGTTATTTATTGAAAACGTCCACATTATACTTCTTCAGAGGTGTACTTTTAGCGTTATCAGTCTCGTTGCATCTTAGCCCTCTTATTTTGATACTCCTCTTGGTCCTTCTACTTATATTCTTCTAGCTGCTGGGCATAGACCATGAGTCTAGAAATATCCATATCACTAATCAATCGAGAGCCCTTACATTCCTTCTTCATGTTCTTGCCTAATCCAAAATGAATTTCCTCATTTTGGCCCTCATATTTGGTACCATTACTGGAGTGTATCTGGATAGCTGAATAAACATAAGGTTGTACTCCTTCAGACTCATAGTACCTTGCATCAACTTAATGAACTCCTCTACCTTTGCCTCTCTTAGCTCCTGAGGGAAGAACTGGTTAAGGGAAGCTTCCTTAAAACTATCCCAAGTGGCTGGAGCTGCATTATCACTTCTCCCTTTCTCCCACTCGTACCACACATTAGCCACATCTTTGAGTTGATATGAAGGAAACTCAACTCCCTCTATCTCTATGGTGGCATGGCCTTTAAAATCTTCCAAATATCATCCATGAAATTATGAGGGTCCTCATCAACCTTAGATCCTATGAATATGAGAGGATTCATCCTTAAGAACTCTCTAATCCTCGATGCTCCTGCATCATGAGAACTAAAGCTAGCTAGTGTTAAATTCTGACGTACTGATTAAGCAGTCACAAACTGAGTTAGCATCTAGATAGCCCCTATGAACTCTATATCTAAAGTAACCATACTAAGAGGCTGAGGAATTGGCATCTTAGGAATTCTACCACTTATAGACTGTCCACCCCAGATACCACCTCTACATCCCTGAATCGGAGTGCGAGGACCATTTCTGGTCTATATCTTGGTCTTTGGAGACCTGTTTTCTGCATTCCACTGATTGGAAGTCCATTTAGGAGGCATGATCTGACACACGAGAATACACGAGTTAGGAGAAAGTCTTTATAGAGTTACTTTGTCGCATTATCTAGACTATGAAAGAAGGGAAGTATTTCCTAATGCTTTATAGTCTCCCTATTATATATGTGGTGTGCTTCACACCTGTAAGAAGAACACTACTAGACTCGGCTTCATAGATATCCTAGGACTCTTTTAAAACCTAAATCTATAATAACAAGTTTGTCACGCCCCAAATCTACCCTCAACGTCGACCGACACTCAAACAGATTTCGTGATCCAAGTGAACCCTTGGCCTAGCTTGCTATCAATTTAGGATACAATAAAACATAGCGGAAGTAATAACTGTATGGGCTCACTAAAATAAATTGAGATTTATTAATTGAAACCAAAATAAATGTTATAAAGTAATATTATTGAGTCAACTCTGACTCTATCTATGAAGCCTCTATAGCTGAGGAATAGGTGTCGAGACATAGCTCCCACGGCTACCTCAAGCTCTATAGAATATAATAATTTAAAACTAGGACTCTCCAAAAGTAGGAGGCCTCACCAACAGCTGAATGATAATGATATCCTAACACTACATCTACTATTGATCTGGTCTACCTGAGTCTGCATCACAATAAGATGTTGCACCAAATAGCGTCTTAACACATGGAATATATGGTATGTAATAAGGCTGAATGAAACAATAGTTAAGCAAGAGTATATGAACTGAATGAGTAACTGACTAAAATAACATGACTGAAACTGAAGTTCAAAATGATGCAATAAACTCAATATGAACAATGAGTAAAATAGTTATGCCATAAACTATGCATCAAAACAATCTCTAAAAATACATAACTTATGCACAACATTACTTCAGGAGTTTCTCATAACTGACAACCATTATGTATGAACACATGATGATCCAACGTATTGCCTACATTGGGAAGATCCATCTAAAGCCTTGCTAGGGAAGAGGACAAAACTTAAACTGTAGGTCTATAATTGAAGTCCTCACCGGGGACTTTTCTAAGGAGTCAGCCGAATGAACGAAATAATCCTATCCTACGCTGGCTACGTAGTTCTAGGGCATTAGAATTATCTGAACTCTTTACCCAACTTAGTGCTAAATAATCCTCCCAAAATATATGCTCATATACTTATGCCTATCTGAGGCATCTTGAAAACATGTTATATAAAGAACTTTATCTATAGATATAATAGATGTTTAAATCTCTATGGAGCCTTTCACTTAAAATCTCTTTAAAAACTTTGGGAGTTTCTAAATACTCCACACATCTTTTTGAAAACTTGTGAGCTTTATGCTCAAAACATCTCACGAGTTTCAAAAACAAGGATTCACTTTAGCATTGAAAATCATGTTTAAAAATCATACTTTCTTCCTCAAAATCTCATTATGCCATTCTATTTAAAATATGTTCAACCTTGTGAAAACAATGCAATTACACTCAATTCACAATGCTTTTAAAAAAATGCTTTTCAAAATCATGACTTTATGCATTAGGGTTCATGGGATAAGAAACATGAACCAACCATCAATAAACAATCAATAATAATGTAGTAATCAACAATAATGAGAGGATGATCAACAATTCTATCAAATATGATTATAATCAATAAACAAGGACAATAATAATTCAATTCAATATGAAGAATTCAACAATGGCAATTCAACATATATAGATAGAGAATAAGAAAATTCAAAAATTTATCCAAAAACCCTAGCTTTAATGTCCATAAAATATTGTATAAATTTGTGGGAATAAGGATGAATAGAAATTCTTATTTAGGTTAGCCTTATATACCTAAAAAGTTAAACTTATACTCAAGCTTGAAGAACCTAATTTGGAGAAGAAGACTTTCTAGCTTGCTTGATGAACTTGAGAGCAAATGATCTTGAATTCATATTGTAATGGAAAGAATAGGAGTTTAGACTAATGAGACCTTAATTATACTCTTTAGGAATCCCAAAACATTCTAGTTTAGGAAATAAAATATAGACATTTACTAAATGCCCTTAAGACTCATCTTCAATTTTTATCCCGTCTAGTACCATGAGTTGTACCACGACTCATGGTGCCATACCACGCCTCATTGTGACCCTCGTGGTCATCGGAGTTTGATTGAACACTTTTAGATCTTCTTCACCACGGATCCATAGTACGAAACTATTACAATCATACCACAAATCGTCCCTTGGCTCGTGGTTTCTGGAAATATGATCCACTTGCTGCTAAACACGGGTCATGTCATGATCTGTAGTTACTCACCACGAGTTGTTACATGACTCGTACTATGATAATTTTTATCCCTTTTCAGATGGTTTCTACTTCAAGTCTAGGGTCTAGTCTTAGGGACTTTTAAGGATTGTTACAAGATCATAGGGATTACCGAAGAGGAGAGTGAAGACTTGGCCTTCTATCAGTTTAAGGGGGTAGGTCATGTATGGTTTAGATAGTGGAAGAAAGACCGTAAGGTAGGCACCACTCCAGTTGATTGGAATGAGTTGTTAACAACTTTCTTAGACAGGTTCTTTCCTCGAGATATGAGGGAAGAAAATGTTATAGAGTTCATCAATTTGATGCAGAACAATATGATAGTGCAGGAGTATGCCTTGAAGTTTACTTAGTTATCAAAGTATGCTCCAGAGATGGTTGTCAAGTCGAGGGCTCACATGAGCAAGTTTGTATCCAGAGTCTCAGACTTCATGGTTACCGAGTGTAGGAATGCTATACTTATTAGTGACATGGATATCTCTCGACTCATGATTCATGCCTAGAAGATTGAGAAGGGGAAGTTGAAGGAGAAGGAGAGGGAGACTAGGAGGGCTCGTAAAGGGAACTTTGAGTTCTCACAGCAGAGGAGAGGTGTTGGTGGTCATTAACAGTCCCATTAGAGATCATCAGCTCTAGCTCCATCATTAGCTAGTGTTCCATCCAGGACCTAGGTGATCAGAGGGGTAGAACACCAGGCTCTAAGACTCAGGGGAGCATGTCATGAGGATGCACTTTCCCAGCTAGCAAGAAGTGTGGTAGGAACCACCCGGGGGAGTGCTTAGTTGGTTCAGATGCTTTCTTCGAGTGTTGGAAGCTCGTAAATAGACTCAGGGATTGTCCATCAGCTACACAGGGTGACGATAGAAGTCGTGCCCCAACTACCTCTTCAGCAGCTATATGACCCATCCCAGTAGGGCGCATCATCTAGAGCAGGTGTCGAATAGCGCCAAAATTGTATCTATGTCATTTTGTCATAATAGGAGCAGGAGAGCTCACCAGATGTGGTCATGGGTATGTTATGAGTTCTCCGTCTTGATGGTTATATAATGATAGATCTAGGGGCCACATTATCCTTCGTGACTCCATATGTTGCTATCAATTTCGGTGTCTATCCTAAAATCCTATTAGAACCCTTCTCAATTTTTACTCCTATTGGTAAGTCAATTTTAGCTTGGAGAGTATATAGAAATTGCCTTGTTACAGTTCTCCAGAAAGTCACCTCAGCTTATCTAGTAGAGTTAGACATGACCGACTTCGATGTTATCTTTGTCATGGACTGGTTGTATTCTTATTATGCTTCTTATTAATTTTAGAACCAAATCAGTAGAGATTTGATTTCTGGGTGAGCCAGTCCTAGAGTTGAAGGGTAGTTCAGCAGTGCTTATAGGATGCTTTGTCTCCTATCTTAAGGCTAGGAAGATAATTTCCAAGGGTTGTATGTATCATTTAGTTTGGGTTAAGGATTGTAAGTCTGAAACCCCAACTCTTCAGTCAGTCCTAATTGCTTCTCAAAGGTAGACCTCAAATCCGGCTATCACTGGCTTAGAGTTAGAGAGTGTGAAATTCCAAAGACTACCTTCAAGACTCGGTTGGTCACTATGAATTTGTGGTTATGTCCTTTGGACTAACGAATATACGTGCAGCTTTCATGCATTTGATGAATAGGATGTTCAAGAAGTATTTGGATCTTTTTGTCATTGTCTTCATAGATGAAATCCTTATATAATTTCAGAGTGAGGAAGAGCATGCCGCTCATCGAGGATTGTATTGCACACTCTTAAGGAACATTAGCTATTTGCTAAGTTAAGCAAGTGTGATTTTTGGATGAAGTCAGACATATTTCTTGGGCATGTAGTTTCTAGTAAGGATAAGCAGATAGACTCTCAAAAGATTGAGACAGTAAAGAACTGGCCTAGACCCATCAATCCTACAGATATTAGAAGCTTTTTGGGCTTAGATGGTTACTATGTGAGTTTTGTAGAAGGATTTTCATCTATTCCCTCTCGTTTGACATAGTTGACTCAGAAGAAGGTTAAATTTTAGTGTTCCAATGCTTGTGAGAAGTTCTTTAAGGAGTTAAAGGCTCAACTCATTTCTACTCCGATCTTAATCCCGCCCGAGGGCACGGATGGCTTTGTAGTGTATTGTGATGCCTCTAGAGCTTTCCTCAGGTATGTGCTGATGCAGCATGGTGAGATCATCACTTATGCTTCAAGACAGCTTAAGAAGCATGAAAAGAATTACCCAATGCATGACATTGAGTTAGCAGTGGTGGTGTTTGCCTTGAAAATTTGGAGGAACTATTTTTATGGGGTGTGTGTGGATGTGTTCACAGACCATAAGAGCCTTTTATATGTGTTTACTTAGAAGGACTTCAATTTTCCACAAATGAGGTGGCTTAAGTTTCTCCAGAATTATGACACGAGTGTCTTTTATCATCCTAGGAAGGCCAATATAATGGCAGATGCTCTTAGCAGGTTATCTACGGGGAGTATGTCTTATGTGGAAGATGGAAAGGAGTTGGATAAAGATGTTCATAAGCTTGCTTTCCTATGGGGTTCGCCTTATGGATTCAGCAGATGGTGGTGTCATTGTTCATAATGGATTGGAATCTTCATTGGTGATAGAATTTAAGGCAAAACAAGATGAGGATCCTATCTTAGTTAAGTTAAAGGTAGAAATCCGGAATACAAGGTGGAGGTTCTCTCTGAAGGAGGAGATGGTGTATTCTGATATCAGGGTCGATTATGTGTTCAAATATGGATGACTTGAGAGAGAGGATGTTGAGAGAGGCTCATAGCTCTCGATATTCTATCCACGTAGGTGTCACCAAGATGTATTGTGATCTACGAGAAGTCTATTGGTGCAATGACATAAAGAAGGATATTGCAACATTTGTGGCTAAGTGTTCGAATTGCCAACAAGTTAAGGTTGAGTACTAGAGACCGGGAGGTATGATGCACTATATCAGTATTCCTACTTGGATGTAGGAGGAGATAAACATGGATTTTATTACAGGTTTGCCTCGTACACACTGACAACATGATTCTATATGGGTGATTGTAGACTAGATGACTAAGTCAGCATATTTCCTGCCAGTTAAGACTACAGATTCAAGACAAAATTATGCTAGACTTTACATTCGGGAGTGATTCAGGTTGCATTGAGTTCCATTGTCCATTATCTCAGATAGACGAACTTAGTTCACCTTGCAGTTTTAGAAGTCATTTCAGAAGGGCCTTGGTACTCAAGTTAATCTTAGCATAACTTTTCACCCACAGACAGATGGTTAGGCTAAGTAGACCGTTCATACTTTAGATGATATGTTGATAGCTTTTGTGATTTATTTCAAGGGTAATTGGGATGACCATTCTCATTGAGTTTTCCTACAACAACAGTTATCACTCCATCATTTAGATGGCTCCATTTGAGGCTCTTTTTGGGCGAAAGTGTACATCACCTATTGGATGATTTGAGATATATGAGGCTATATCAATTGCGCTAGATTTAATTCATGAGACTACAGAGAAGGTTTATCTCATTGGAGAAAGCTGAAGATGGCTTAGAGTTATCAGAAATCGTATACGGATGTGAGAAGAAGAGAACTAAAGTTCGTAGTTGATGATTGGATGATTTTTATGGGGTCACCCATGAAGGAGGTGATGAGATTTGACAATAAGGGAAAGCTTGGTTCCTAATATATTTGTCCTTACAGGATTCTGAGGCATGTTGGCAAGGAGGCCTATAAGTTGAAGTTGCACATAGAGTTAGTATCAGTGTATCCAGTGTTTTTATATGTCCTTGGCGAAGAAGTGCATTGGCGATCCAACTCTAGTGGTTCCAGTAGAGAGTATTGGTGTGAAGGATAGCCTCACTTTTGAAGAGGCTCTAGTTGAGATTCTTGACCATCAGGTTCGGAAATTGACGAACAATGAGCTCACCTCAGTGAAAGTCCTTTGGAGGAATCAGTTTGTAGAGGGAGCTACTTAGGAACTGAATTAGATATGATGGCCAAGTACCCCCACCCTTTCCCTTATAGTCTAGTTCAAACGTAAGGTACTAGTTTCTTCCTTAGTAATCTATTCAGTTTCATGTCCTTCAGCTCTTCTCATGTCTTAGTGAACATGTATGATTCATGAATTCAGTTCAATATATGTGTCTCAGTTTAGAGTCAGTCACTCCGTCAATAACTAGTTCATAGCTTGCAGTTTTGGGATTGCAGCTCTTTCCCTATATTTTTAGCTCTGTTAGCCTCCATTCAAGGATGAATGTTCCCAAAGGAGAGATAATGTAACACCCCAAAAGTCCCTAACATCAGACCCTAGACTTGGAGTTGAAACCACTAGAAAAACCTGAAATTTTGACACAAAATGAGTCATGGTAGGACTCATTGGATGGTACCACGAGTTGTGGTAAGACTCGTGGTAGGAAGTCTGAATTTTTCATGTTTTAAATATAACGTCTCAAGAAACGAGTCGTGGTAACAAGTGATGGGTCATGATATGCAGCCGTGAGATAAACTTTAGAGAATGTGCAAGATGGATCCCGTAACCACGAGTCATACAATGACTTGTTTCAAGAAAGGATGAGTTGTTGTAGGGAGTCTTCGTATGAGGATCATAGAGGTGAGAAATTAGGACCACCTTGTGACGGATGGTCACCACGAGTCGTGGTGACAACCAACGACTCGTGGTGTGACTCGTGGTCATTAGCAGGCAATTTTTAAGTGTGATTTATTAAGGGTATTTTCGTAATTTTTTTTACTTTTAACCCCTAAACCAGGTTGTTTTGGTTTTCCTAAGAGGGGTATTTAAGGGTTAAACTTAGAGTAAACTCTTGTTACTCTCCTAACACCATAGATTGAAGATCAAATTCCCTCAAGGTTCTCAAGCAACTAGGGTTCTTCTTCTTTGCTATTTTCAAGTTAGCATGATTTACTCAAGTATGGATAAATCTCATGAATATCAAGCTTATGTATCATGGCTGTATTTTCGATATTTTTTTCATGGATAGTTCATGTATGTCAAGTAGTTTATGAATCTATCATGTTATTTTAAACTAGCCCATGCAAAACCCATGTTTCATGTATGATTATGAGCACTATATATGGTTTTGGGATTAGTATTTAACATCGATTAGGATGGGGTTCAGCGCACCTAGGTCTCAAAATTATGTTCCACCGTAGAATAAGGGGTCCTCTCCAGTAGAGAATGTCTCCCTGGCCCCTAGCCTAAGGGGTCCTCACAAACTAAGAGTGTCTCCCTTACGCTATTAGGATCATGAGTGGTATCACACCTTCATGGTTCTTACCCTTAGTAAGTTATGGACACCCTCCCAACAAGGGGTACAGATCGAGCTCCATGAAGCTCACTTGGAGTATGTCGCTTATGAGAATCTCCCATTGTTCCTCATGTTTCATGTGTCTTCATGTTCAGGATTTATGATATCATGTTTATAGTATATTTGAACCGTTGATTATTTTATGAAATTTACTTATAATTTCAAATATGATAAGCTTTATGATTTTGTTTTAAAAACCGTGGGTCATTATACTTAAGATTATGATGAACAACTTATGTATTGTGACTATCACGATCATGAACTGTTAGCATATTTTTCTTACTCTTGTGTTTTACTTATCATGCATACTTAGTACATTCAAAGTACTGATCATATACTTTTTTGAATCCTCTCATAATATAGGTTCAAGTGATCAATCTCATCCCCGCCGCTAGATTCGATCTTGCTCCAAATTTAGCTAAGTGTTGGTGAGTCCTCATCATCCGAGGACGTCAGATTTAATTCATGTATTTTTATGTCATTTCAATTTTCAGACTTAGTGAAGTTAGTTGGGGGCTTGTCCCATCAGCTCATCTTATGTTTAGAGGCTTTTCGTACCATGAGGTATAGATCTTCAGTGGTTTTGACTTGTTGTCTCAGTTGATGTGTTTTATGATATCATAGTCTTTTGCTTATGCTATATATTATAATTGTTTTCGTTTAGTGTATGCTTATTCTTATGTTATGCATGTACCATGGGTTAGCTAGGAGCCATTTATAACATCCAAAACAACTCTCCCATTAAGGAGTTGGATACTATCATTGCAAAACAAGTAACCCAACAAAGAGTTGGGGTCGAATCCACAAGGATTAGTGGTTAGATTCGCCAAAAGTCATAAATTAATTTAAAAAAGCATGCCTCATGTTTAAATAATAAATTAAAATTTGGGAAATAGGTTGAAAAAATTCAAATGTAACTTAATTTAAAGCAAGGGGAGAGACGATTGTTGCTAACAAGATGAGAGACTAGTGGTGCATTTGATGGGGCATTGATTTGATAGGTATTGACTAAGAGCCTTAGATTCAACTAGTACATGGATAGCCTTGGATTCAGGCTACACTCTAAGTTTCTCAACCAAAAGAGTGTGCCTACTTTGGGTTTTCTCAAACTCCAAATCCAAAATCTACTACACAACCAAACAATGCTAAGGAAGGGTTTAGAGTATTTCTGCTCTAACCCTTGGAGTCTGAATTGGGTTTAGACTATAGAACTCATAGATCAAAAATTCCAATTCCTTACTATTGAATTCTTACATAATTTTACTTCCCTTTTTCAAGTAAAAGCAAAGTTAGAGAGCTCAATTAATGTTTGCAACCATTAATTATCCAATTATAACTTGAAGAAATTAATAGATCCATGTTTTTTACTCAAATCTAAGATCAATTAAAGAAATTAATAGATCCATGTTTTTTACTCAAATCTAAGATCAATTAATCAATACCACTAAGATCTAAACACCCATCATCCACACACACCCCTAGAAGGGAATTTAGCCACATATAATTAAGAAAAGTGAAATTATACCAAGAGGAAAATTCCTCAATTCCATTCATCATCCGCAAATAGAATCAATTCTCAGCTTTTGAGCATTCAACAATGGTGTTTTTCTGAAAAAGAATGAAGAAGAAAATTAGAAAATGTACTATCTCTATCACTATCTACAATATTCTCTATGTTGTACTAGCTTTCTTCTCTAATATATTGTATTATTACAAGTACAGTAAAATTCCTTTATATATTCCTTGCACAACTATCCAAAAATTCCCTTCGAAACTTCTCAAGTACATGCTTTCCCTCTTAGATTATTTTGCTCTCCAAAAGTGATAGGGGCACCTGCATTGTGCGTCTCATAGATGCCTCTTTAGGCCCAGACAACACTCCTTCTAAACCTTCTGCGTTTACACTTGTGGTCCGTATATACCAATCTGTGGCACACATGTCTTGTTCCAACAAATTCCCCGATCTTCCTGTGTGGCACTTGCTAAATGCAGATGTAGACTTGTCGCACACATGTCCTTTTTCTTCCAACATATTGCATTCAGTTCAATTCCTTCATCTTCTTTGTTTCAACTAAATGCATGCACAAACGATGAGAAAACGCATAAAACCTATCTAAATTATGTTAATACAAAGCAATAACTCATGCTTAAGAGCCCAATGAGTTGTTAAATTACTAACTCATCAGCCATTCATGATTCTAGGGCTCGTGTTACCCCCGGAGTCTATGCTAGGGTCATAACAATGGGAAAGAAAATAGATGCCCCATGGAAAGACACTTAAGTCCACTCCATACTGGTAGTGTAAAACGTTCATAGCAAATATAGAACCCAACTTAGTGTCGGGGTCGAATCCACAAAAGCTATGTTAAGCCCAAACTATCTATGGAAGTGAACCTAATTATGTATCGATCCCCCTAATTATCCAATACGGGTAAATTAAAAGTGGGCTATGGATAAAAATGCAAGCAAAGACTTAGGCAATCTATGGGTATCTTCCAATACCAGCATAGGTGTCAGTCAATCTACTTTTATTTTGTCAAATTAAAGATAACTCCCTTTTACCCAATTATTTGTTACCAATTGAAAATCAACCTATGCCTAGGAGAATCCATTAAACAATGGTTATGCCCTGAGTTATTGTTGATTGATGCTAACTCAATCTAAATATGCTCTTTTAAGCCTCATAAAGGTAACTGGGCATGATTGATTGACTTTCATCATCAATCACACACTACAAAGAAAAGATCAATCAAATGTTTTTAAGCCCATAATTAATTTTACCAAAATGGGATTATTAGGGTTCACAACCCTAGATATGAGTTTAGCTAACCATAGCAACAAGAAAAGTAGAAAGTAAGTAATTAGACATTCTTACCAAAGAAAGTGCAAATTGTAGAAGAAATCTTGAATTGATGAAATTGAATCTTCAAAATTACAATCTAAAGCTAAGATCTACTCTACTATGGCTGAAAAGTAAAGTATTCTATCTATTCTCTCCTAAAAAACTTCTAAAAGAAAAAAGAAGAAAAATCTATATGTACTATGTCTCAAAAAGCCCAAAATAATTTAAACTCGAAGGGTCCCAGTTGTGGAGGAACAGACTGTCCTTTGGAAGGATAGACCGTTCTTTGCTCCATCAATTAAAATTGTCATCTGCATAAGTACCTTCCATTCTTTGATCGGCAGGCCATATTTTGGAAATACGGTCCTTTTCTTACTTCGTTGATTAAGATTGGCCTCTGTCTCCTCATGGTTTCATTTGTCAATTGATGGACCGTCTTCTGGAAAGATGATTTGTTCTTCACTTCATCAATTATGGACCCTTTCAGAATGGGTTTTGTAAATAATGGCATTGGTTGGATGGATGAACATGCGGACCGTCCTTCAAACAGATAGTCCACCCTTTGCTTTGTCATTTAGATAGATTTTTGGCTTTGACTCCTATTTTCTTCAGTTTGCTTGGGTTCCTGAAATATAGCATGATGAGGTTAGTTTTCACTTAATCTAGCTTCTAATGATATGAAAAATGCTATGAAGAAGCAATGATGTGTTGCTAATTCCCGACACATCACCCTATATTTTAGGATTTGCCTTACATACCTTGATTCTTCTAATGGAGAGGGAAAATCACTAGTGACAGCTTGAGAGACGGTTGTTATATACCTTTAGAGATAGAGAATGGGTTCTGCTTGAAACCCAAGGAGTAGGGAGATAGAATTACCAAATAAACACATGTATTCAAGGAAATCTCATGTGAAGGGCTTGGAAAGGTCTTACTTGAGTTTGAGTGAGTTTGGAGAGGGAAAAGAAGTTGTTCCACAGAGTTAGAGGTGAAGAAAATGAGTAGTGGATTGGGGACGATCTAAATAGACATAGGGAGAAAGCATAATTTACGGTATCTTGGTCACTATTACAGATTGTGGATTGCATTTGAGGTCTCTAAATCAAATTGTAGGTTGAACTGGGTGGATTTTAGTTCTCTAAAATCTCATTTATGGATGCAGGTATGAATTGTGGATTGATGTGACATGGTTTTACGGCACTTTCGATGCTTAAAAAATTGGAAAAATACTTGGACTTAGGTGTGTTTAGATGGATAAGAGATTCTTTCACTTTTTTTCAAGGAAATCAGGCTCGGGAGTTGAATTTTTGAAAAAGAGTGCAAAAGTGCATAAAAACGGCTTGCTACAGGTCATTGTACAAGCTGTACCTTACACCCATAGCAGAAGTTCAGAGAGGTTGCATAAGTTCTGAGTAGATGTACGACTGGACAGTACGAGCCGTACCATCTAAGAACAAGTTGTACTAAGGGTCCGTGATAGAGATTCAGAACATATGCACTTGTAGAGTTCATAGTATGAGCAGCTGCCATGAGTTGTGACAATAGGGTATGAGTCGTACTGACATACTCGTGCCGAGGTTTAGAGTACATAGCATACTCAGGGTACGAGTGGATTGCACGGGTCATACCAGTATAGGTACGAGTTATAGGAAGGACTCGGAGGAGAATCATCAGAGATGCCAGATTGCTGAAGTTCAGATCATGATAGACTCCTACAACTCGTAACTAGTATTGTACTATTCATACCAACCTCCAGTACTTGATAGATCCAGAAGCTGCAAAATTATACTACAAGAGCAGATCATGACATGTAGCAGCATGGTACGACTCGTAGGTCATCCCAACAACAAAATCTTTGTCAATTTAGGAAAGGATTTCATTAATTGTATAAATACTTTCCTTTTATTTTTTCATAAAAAAACAAACACTTTTTCATTGTAATTATATTTTTTGGTTTCCTAACACTACTTGGAGAACAAACAGACAAAAACCTTGATCTAGTTCATCATTATGTTCTTGATTATAGATGTTTATTGTGAAATTGATTATCCAATTTTTCTTCCACCATATTGTAAGTGTCTAATTATGATTTCTTCTTTGAATTATGATTTATTGCTTACAAACATGAATAGATAAAACCTCCACAACTAGGGTTGTGGGAACCATGGGGGAATAACAAAATAGGGTTAACATAGGCTGATCTAAACCAATAATTATGCATGTATTGTTCTTTTTCTTCATGATTAGTGTTTTTTAACGGTGCACAACATTAGGACTAGCTCATATTCTCTATTTTCTTAAACCTAGAGAAGTACAGATTGGGAAAAGAGAAGAACAACAAAGCCTTAAAAGTAATTGTCATTGACTAACTTGAGCTGCAATCATAGGGAAGTTAATTTGGAATTGTTGATAAAGGTTAATTGAAATCACTCATGAGACCTAACCTAGTAATTGAGTATAGTAATCCAATTGGGGCGAATCAGTCATTTGGATGAACATAGTTATCAGTTTTACAAGCTAAGTATTGGAATAGATCGCAAGTGTAATAACCCGACCTAGTTGAGAGATCATGGGCAACGCTTCCCTATTTAATTGCATAACTTTGATAACAACACCATTTCACAATATTTTCACTTCATTTTCTATGCAAAACCCCGTAGGAAATATTTGCACTAAAATCCTAATACTAGCATTTGTCTATATCTTGACCATATTCCCTGTAGGATCGACCACAAACTTAGTTGGGTTCTTTATTGAAAATGACCGCATTATACTTCTTAAGAGGTGTAATTTGAGCATTATAAAAAATAACGTCGTTGCCGGGGAATATGGTTTAGGATTATATTAATTGCATTTATTTAACTTTTAGTATTTATTTCCTTATTTACATTTTCTTTTGTCTTTGTTAAACAGAGGGTACCACTTGGTGAATGCCAAGTACTAGGAGTAGCGGAAACTCCGTAGTGTCACTTGACCAAGAACTCGAAAGGACATTGAGAAGAATGGCCGATATGGAAACACCTGAACAGATGGAAGCTAGATTAGCAGCTAAAGCTTCTCGAGCTAATGAGGCCCACTAGAAAGAGTTAGCTCGACAAGCTGCTCTTCAAGACGCAGATGATGCCCAGGAAGAGGTAGACAATGTCGGCCTCCATAGAAGGGGAAATAGAGGTCGTGAACCACACCAATTCCATAGATATTCTCCTCACATCGATGATGATGAGGACCTAAATATAGATGAAGCTGGGTCAACAAGAACTATCATACCCCCACCTCTGCCTACTGGGGAAAAATTTGATATCACTAGCACAATGATTCAACTGCTTAATATCAAGAGAGTGTTTTGGGGTAAACTTTCTGATGATGCAAATCCTTACCTGATGAGTTTTATGGTTTTTTGAAAGGCTTATAGGCTGCCAAGAGTGAGCCAAGATGCTATCAGACTGAGGTTCTTCCTGTTCTCTCTATCTGGTGAGGCTACTTTATAGTGGTAGAAGTTGCCGAATTACTCCATCACTAACTAGAGAGAGATAAAAAATGCTTTCCTGGAAAGATACTTACCACCTTCTAGGATACTTCAGCTCAAAGATGTGATCTATAACTTCCGACAGCTCAAGCCAGAGGCACTTGGTGAGACATGGTTGTGGTTCAAGAAAATGTTGACTAAGTGTTGAATCACAAAATTCCAAATAACAGCTTGTTGGAAATATTTTATAGATCTTTGAACAACATCAATATGGTCAGGGCAGATATAGTAGCAGGTGGAGCATTGATGAGTAACTCGTGTGAGGAATGACAATAATACTGGACCAAGTGACCAAAACAAATAGAGCCTAACATACAAGAGAGGTTGAGATAGTTGTAGGTACATATGCTATTGGGATGACTACGGAGCAGCGCAGAAATGAAGTGGAAAATTACTAGGAATTAGCTCATATGAGAACATCCATTGACCTTCTCATGAAACATATCATGGGTTCTGGATGCAGAAGGTCCATGTAGTGGGAGCTAACAGTTAAGAACTGGGGTTTGAGCACTCTGATTCTGAGGAGGAAGCAAATTTCATGGACAAGCAGGTGGAGAGTTTTTGGTCTAACACCCAAGGGTCTGATCAAGACACTTGGTGCAAAGGCTCCGAAAACCAAGGTCAGAACCAATACAAGGACAACTACAACTGGACTAGATATAGGGGCAGGAGCAGAGGATGAGTGCGAGAAGGTGATTAGAGGAAAAATGATTGATACCAGAATGATTGCACTAGCCTATATGTTCCTCCAAAGTCTCATGAGGGTGATGCTGGAATGTCAAAGTTGGAGAGCACGATGGCTGAGCTACTGAAAAAGGCAAAGTAAATTAATGATCACCTAAAGGACATTCGGGGAGATATATCTGGAATGAACCAGAAAGTTGAGTCGCATGCCACAATGATCAAATAGATGGAGTAGCTACTCCGCTAGATGTTTGTATCCCTAAACTAGAGGAAGAAGGGTACACTCCCTAGTAACATAGTGCAAAATCCAGTGAATGACAGCCACTGCATGACTATAACTACTAGGAGTGAAAAAACCACACTTGATTCACCCATGCCAATTGTAGTTGAAATAGGAGAATCGAATGAGGATGATATAGATAAGGAGGTTGAGACTCCATAGCAGGTAGTTGGATGTAATGTAGATTTGACCAAGCCTCCAGTTGATGCAAAGGAGCTTGCTATTGACGAGGAAAAGGTGAAAAATGCCCCACAGATTTTTAGGCCTATCCCTTGACCACCTCCACTCTTTCCTTAGAGAATGAAGAAAGAGGTGGATGCTGGAAAATTTCAGAAATTCTTATCAATGATGAAGCAATTTTCAGTGAATATTCCCTTGGTTGAAGCATTGGAGTAGACGTCTGGGTATGTGAAATTCGTGAAGGACCTGGTGACCAGGAAATGATGTGTGACCTATGAGCCAATCAGAAATTTGCACCATTGTAGTGCAATAGCCTCACGGGTCATTGCATAGAAAAAGGAAGACCCAGGTGCCTTCACCATCTCATGCACCATACGTGATTTTGAGTTTGCAAAAGCACTATGTGATTTGGGAGTTATCATCAATCTGATGTTGCTAGTTGTGTTTAAATAGTTGGGCTTGGGATCCCTCACACTTAAGATAATGCAACTACTAATGGTGTACCACATAAAGAAGAAGCCTGTAGGAATCCTTCATGATGTTTTAGTGAAGGTAGACAAGTTCATCTTTCCGACTGACTTTGTGATTTTAGATTGCGAAGTGGATTTTGAGGTCCCCATCATTTTGGGGTAACCATTCCTTGCGATAGAGAGAGCCTTAGTGGAAGTGAAGCTACACAGCTTAATTCATGCTGAATGAAAAAGAGGTCACTTTCAACATTTGTAGGTTAATGAAGCAGCCAAATGAGTTTCGAGTGGTCTCAACCATTGATGTTGAATCAGAGTTTCTTGACAAATTTTGAGTAGTCAGGAGACCCAAGTCATGCTGCAATGTTAAATTGGGAACTTTATAGGAGGAAACCCACGAGGTGGTTTGGTGAAGCCTGAGTAACCAATCTTCTCGAGTCATGCTACAATGTTAAATAAGACTCTTTTTGGGAGGCAACCCAAGTATCTTGACTAATGTGTGTTGTTGTGTGCAGGTGAAACAGGGACTAAAATTTGAAAATTGAAGTGCAGGTCTGGATTACGAGACTCAGTAAGAATAGTAGAATGATGGTATTACTCATAGTCCCATCCATAACAAGAAGCAGAGCCTAACAAGATTAAAATGTTCACACTATGGTTGGTAATTATGATTCATACCTACATGGTACGGGTCGTAGTACCCACTTTTGTGATGAACTATCTTAACTGTCGAAGTGATAAATGCTAACCTATGAGTCATGGTACTAGTCGTGTCACCTTGGTATGAATCGTACATGCACTCATAGGTTCATAGGTAAGTACTCTGAGCCCCCATTAGGAATGGAAGGGATGAGTGGTAGGTATGACCTACGACACATGGTACGAGTGGTGAAAGGCTATTTAAATGGGATGACCTAGCCGACCCGACTCGACCCAATTTTTTAAAAAATTTCTAAACTCTATTTAAAACACAAAATTTGGTCCAAACTTCGTTACCTGATCCCACAATTTCCTCCCTCACTCCTCACTCACCCATAACTCACTCCCGTTCTATTTGAGCTTGAAATTGTGCTATAAATTTGCATCATTTAGATGAATTCCTACTCCAAACCCTAACCAAGGAAGAATCACTCAATAATTTGGGAAGTAAGTTAAAAATATTTCATCCTCTTTACTTGCTAACAATAGTTGTACCTTTACTGTGAATCCTCCATTCAGGAAAATGAAGTGGAGGAATATGATCAATAGGATATATGTGATCTAGGATGATGGGTTTTAGAATTGAAATTCTCAATGAATGTGTATTACTTGTGGGTAGTTAGTCAATGGAAAATTTGATGGTGGAGACTGTGTGAGTAGTGAAATTATATGTTTTTATGAATAAAAGGGGTGGTGAAGTTTGAGTAGTTACCCCAAAATGACTTTGCTTGCATAATTGTTAATGCACAGGGTGAGGAAAGGTTTCACGAGCAATCCTATCGCTCGTGGTATCCTACTATGACTCATAGGATGATTTGTTGGTACTACCCCAGAAATATTAAGTATAAAGTTGTTGTACATGAGTTGGTACAAACTGTGGTATCACAGCATGAGTCGTACCAAGTGGTCCTACAATAGAACTAGAAAGTGTTACAGTCAGAATCAAAAGCACGACCCATGGTACAACTCATAGGATCGCACCACTAATCGTAATAGCAAGTCATACGAAAACATCAGAAGTTACAAACCCTCAGAGGTTAATACTACAATAATCAGTATGAGTTGTACAACCTTGGTAAAAGTCATACCAATGAGTTGTAACTGTGAAAAGGGATACTACGAGCCACAATTGTCACGATCCGAATCGACGCCCTGGACGAGACACATTAATTGGTGCCATAAGTGACCCCAAGCTAACCCATGGTTTAACATCACACTGATAAACTAAGTAAACATTAGTTGAAGTTGTGCAAAAATCATTATATAATTTATACTATTTCGAAAGAATAAACATAACTGTACTGAAAATTGAACATCTGCGTCTGAAAGACAACTACAAACTGACGAGTTGCTTAGACAAGCCCCCAGCTAACTCTAAAATCTGACTAAGTATTGAACTAACTGAAAAGAAAACATCATCCTCGAAAAATGAGGACTCACCAATAGGACTGCTGTTGGAATCATAAGGAGGAACTACTGATGATGCTGAGACTGGGAACCTGCGCCTTTATAATAATACGATACAATATAGAAAGTATGTGTCAGTACTTTGAATGTACCGAGTAAGTGAGATATACAATAAGCATGGAAAATAAGAAACGAAACTGAAATAACATGAAATGACTAACTGATATTGAATATTGATAGAAGCTGAGCTATAATTGTGATACGCTCAATAATGACCCTGACTGATGGTCATACACATGTCCAAGAATTGAGTGACGGAACTGAGCTGAACTAAAACTGAGTAGAACTGAATTGAGAAGAACTAAAACTGAGCTGAACTGCAATGTATTGAAAAGTGGGAGAGTCTGTAACCGACATATAACCATGTGAGCTAGATGTGGAGTCCGATGTATACACCCCACCATAGAAAGCCCATTGTACCTTGCCAGGGTATAGTGGTTGAGTTGCGTGATCACAAGTCTGGGGCCCATTTCGGCTAAAATCTATGGGGGCAACGTAGCTCTGGGAGCCTAGGTACGTTGGACCTTGGTCCGCTTGGTGCTAAGTACTACTCCCACTGGATAGTCCTAACTTGACTACTAACTGATAGCTCGAAACTGAGGCCCAAGGCTAGTCAGGAATACTTATGTTGAAGTAACCCAAGAGTCTATAGGACCGGATAACTGAAATTTGTGTTCTAAGACTGGCCAGAGTTGCTTATCTGGAAGTGTCGTAACCGTCTACAGAACTAATTGATAATTGAAGCTAGGAAGTATTACCGAACTAAACTCCTCAAAAAAACTAACTATCATTAAACTGATAAGTTGAATTACTGAAAGATACTGTAAACGGCTAATTACTAACTGCGACTAAACTAGCATTCAAGCATTCCAACTGGTTGTGAATACTCACATCATGATAATACATGGGAAAATTTAAGAACTAACAGAGTCAAGCAACATTTGTATCTAGACAAATATGCAAAACCCAGATTACTTCTTTCAAAGAACTAGGAATAAACAATATTTCATGTAGAAAGAACAACATTCTTGCAAAATAGTGAGAACTTTGCAATAATCCATAAGAATTACAATCCACCAAAATATTGATAATCTAACTGAAGTTAACCCTATTTCTGACATTCAGGGCTAAGATTGATAAGGAATTATAGAAGGGTTTTGGGGCAAGAGGGAAGAAAAATTCCTTTCTTGAATTTCCACATACCTGGAGTTGAATCCTTGAGAGAAGAAATCTGGAGAATCTTGAAGAACATTGGAAGCCCTAGTTTAGCTCTGCACTGACTGTCTGGAACTTCTATGTTTTAAAAATCATAAGTAGAGAGGAATGAGAGGGATTAAGTTGATGCCATCCCCCCCTTTAATCCCCTCCTAAACATGCCCAAAATGACATAGTTTAGGGCCTAGGAGCTTAGGAATTACGGAAGCACCCCTACTAAAAACACAGAAATTTGGACCCTGCCAGCCCTCACGAGGGACATCACGGCTCGTGAGGTACTGGATGAGTCGTGGGGTCCCAATCATTGCCAACACTAGAAATTTCTTTGGGCTAGGCCACAAGACACTCCACGAGTCGTTGAGTGGCACAAAAACTCATGGCTGCTAGTTGTGACCTGAGCTGGAAAATATCATGTCAGTCACAATGAGGTACACCATGAGTTGTTACACCACTCAATGACTCGTTGTCACCTCCCGTGATCAACACAGGAACTCCCTCTTCAATTTCACTGGGCTAGACCACGATGGACCTCACAAGTCATTAGATGACTTCACGACTCGTGGTGGCCACCGGGATTCACCCTTAGACCATGATCCTCCCCACATAGGCTCCACTTCATGAGTCACTCCACGACTCGTGGAGTACGTCACGGGTCACTGGATGACTTTTCCTACGACCTGGTGTACCTTTTCCTTCTTTCTCTATTTCAACCACCGGCCTGATCTTAGGAACTTTTGTGTGGTGTGACAATATCTCCCCCTTAGGAACATTCATCCTCAGATGAAGGCTAAGTAAGCTAAAACACTGGGAAAAAAGCTGCAATTCACAAATAGAAAACTATAAACTGATTTCTAAAGGAGTGATTGACTCCAAACTAAAATAGGCATACTAACTAAGTTTACACAACTAGAGTGCACATTGAAAACATGAATGGAGCTAATGAATACAGAACTGAATAGAGTACTGAGAAGGAATTTATTATCTGATACTGAAACCAAACCATAAGGGAATAAATGGGGATATTTAGCCATGATGTCTGCTTCTTATTCCCATGTGGCCCCTCAACAAACTAGTTCCTCTAGAAAACTTTTACTGAAGCGACCTCCTTGTTTCTCAGCTTACGAACTTGACGGTCTAGGATTTCAACTGGAATTTCTTCATAAGAGAGACTATCCTTCACTCCAACATTGTTTAGTGGCACAACTGTGACACATGGATGACTGGGTGCACAGATGCTAACTATGAAGGTAATTCTAACTCATAGGCCATATTGCCAATTCGCCTCAGAATCTTGTAGGGTCCTAAATACCTTATATTGAGTTTCCCTTTCTTTACAAACCTTAACACCGATGTTTCCCCTCCGACCTGGTCCAGCTTCTCAGGAGCCTTTCTGGATCA
>JACEIK010001457.1:210840-222826 GCA_018107945.1 Datura stramonium | reverse complement strand
CAATTTCAGCTATTCCTAGCTTAATTTCACAATCTCTTATCCATGCCCACTACTAGATTCTCTTCCAATACTTAATTATTCTCTCTCAAGCAACAATCAATCAAGAATAAATAGACCCATATCATAATCAATGGATCTTCATTAATAGATTGAAGAGAATCTAATAGATTTACACTTAATTGAACACATGAAGATGCCTCTAGCAATACCCAATCCAATTAAGTATTCATCATCACACACCTCTAGCTAATGACTTTAGCTACTCATAGTTAAGAAATTTAAAAACACATTCATTAACAACATCATTGAATTTAATAGAAAGAGTAGATAAATTAATTTCACAAAATAATCTTCCACAGTAGCTGAAACTTACTAGTACAAGAGAAAATAGAACAGAGTACTTTCTACAATTTTCACTCAAAATCCCCCTCTTTCAGCTAAGAAAAAGTTTTACAGCTAAAAGGAGAAAATATGATGTGATGTAAGCTTTTGTTCTCTCTTCAAATTCTCTATTTCTATCCTTCTCTCTACATGTATGAGTACAAAGTACTTTATCTCTATTTATATTCTGAAAAGTAGATCACTTTTCATCTCCTTTTCAGTGTTGGACGATTACACCTTTATGAGCACCATTCTGGAACCGGCGGAAGCACCGACGGTTCGAAGGTTATAATCCGTGAACTGCCGGGTGTCTTTTTTGCATCTTCACTAAATTCCAGTGAGCACTGGAGGTTCACCTGGCGTTTCACCGATCTGTATCCGTGAACCGCCGGGTCTTCAAGCCATTTTCTAGAACTTTTGAGTATCATTCGGTGACTGGACCGGCGACTCACTGCTGGTGGCATTACTCCTCTGAGGCAATAAGATTCGGCCCTTGGCCAGCGTTTCCCCGATTTAATTCTGTGATTCGCCGATTCACCCTCACTTCCTTCTTTTTTTCTCCATTTTTGCTCTTTTCTTCACTTTAACCATCTGCACAAAATGAAAGCAAAAAGGGAATAAAATCCAAATAATCAACTCAAGAACGAAATAAAAACTCAAGTTTTAGAGCCTAATGAGTTGTTAAATTACCAACTTATCAATGCCCCAACTTCACAAGATCAGACCACAACAGGCATTGTATGACTCATAAGAACATTGTACGAGTAGTACCAACTTCTAGGACTTAACCAAATTCAAGGTTGCTGAGCATTGTTGATGTAGCCCAAATTACACCTAGTAAATGAGATATAAAGCAATCGATGTGAAATATAGAACCCAACTAAGGTTGGGGTCAAATCCCGCAAGGAATATGACGAGAACTTGAGTTAATGCGTTTGGCTAATACTATTGGCTTACTTATTTCCTAGGGGGGAAAGAATTGAACAACAAAATAATAAACAAGAGTAAAAACTAGTAGATGCTTAAATTAATTTCGGTTGTATTCAATCAACAGGTTGACTAGGATTGTGTTCCCCATGACTTCATAACCACAAGACTTTTATACTAGTGATCTATTCCGGTGTTTAGCATGCAATATTGGTAAGTTAAATTTACCTAAATGGTCGGTCCCCTATCTAGATGATTATCACCATGCAACTTGATCCATATATGGGTGTATGCTTAATTAACCCTTACCCTTAATATCGGATTAGCTATTCCTGGACAAGATCAAGCTATTAGATGAGGGTTGATAGCCTCAAATCTCCATTCTTAATCGATTTTCCCATTCATCACCCCCTTGATCCGGTAAGTAAGAATAAGGCAAATCCCAATATTTGCAACCGTTAAGAAATAATTAAAACGACGGAAAAATAATACATGCATAAACCCTGTTCAAGAATCACTAAGTATTTTTACCTATGTGTGTTAATTCATCATGGTTCCCACAACCCTAGTTATGGGTTTAGCTAATCATATTTGAATGATCACAATCACAAAATAAAGAATAAATCATAATTGTAACTTATAAAGATTCATAGAATAAAACCACGTGAATTGAATAAAACACCAAAATCGATGAACAAAACTTCAATGTTGTTTGATTCCCAAAATCAACAACAAAATTACAAACTTTATTTCTTGAACCAAGAATGATCGTTAACAACACTAAAATTTATGTGGAAAGTGGTAAAATAAACTCTCTTCAAAAAATAAACCTAAAAGATGTACTTATAGTTCCACACAAAACTTTTCCTAACTAAAAATGGACTGCAGGTTGGCAGTGGTAACGGGCCAAGTAACGACTCGTTGGGTCTTCCTTGACAATTTTTCCAGTCCTGGTGACGGGTCACCTAACAACTCGTTACGTCTGGGCATGAGTTGTTAGGTCCCTCGTGCCCATGGATCACCAAATCTTCCAGTGCACTTGATGGATGCTCACAGTGTCTGATGACGAGTCGTCACTTCACCTGACGACTCATTATGTCTCTCGTTGTTTTCACTGGGCATTCTTCAGAAATTTTCCTCCCAGTCTCCACGACTATCATAACGACTCATTACCAGAAGTAATGAGGCATTCCTTCAACTCGTTAGGTGCACTAGTTCTCTTTAATAAAATACTTGCTCTTCTCCACAACTCCAGGAACGAGTCGTTCATTGGGACGACGACTCGTGTCTTGACTAGCAGTCTGCACTTTGCTCTATTTTTGCCTTACTTTGTCGATTTCATGTTCTGAACCTGTTTTCCTGCAACACTTAACAAAAACACATCATATCTACATAAACATTACTCGGAATCTGCATATTTTCTTGGTTTTAAGCGTCGAAAGTGTCGTAAAATCATGACACATCAACACCCTCAACTTAGAACTTTTGCATGTCCGCAGGCAAAAACAAATAAAATAAAACTAACACGACGCTTCAATAAAAAGAACTTTAGGAAACTTACGTCAGTCACAACTCTTCATCATATCAAAGTTTCTAACCCCTCCGTTATCATACAAAATCAAATCATAATGCATATGTAAAATTTTCAACCATGACATAGAGGAATTGAAACATGGCAATACACTGTCACTTGCAACCATGCACACAATTCTATAGCACTGACCCAGACAGTTTGTAGATGATTTTGTTGATCAAATGCTCTCACCACAAATAAGTCCCACACTCACACACGTGTATATGATCATATCAAAAATATTTCTCTTGGGACTAGGTAGAAGCACACTCGCTCTTGCAAAGAAATTTTAACTGTGCGTATGCACTACCATAAGCTTGCCTTTACTTTCAATACCTCGATATTCAGATGGGTAATCAGGATCACTATAGAACTTTTTTAAGCTTGTAATGTAGGCTCGGGTTTAGGTATGATACATATGTGACTAGTAGCTTAATCCTCCTTGGCACTATACACACTTTGGCTCCACTCTTAACCTTCTTTTCATATTTTCTCCCTTTTTCTTTTGCTTTCTCCTTATTTTACTTTCATTTGCAACTACGAGTGCGATGTTCCTTCTTTCAAGTATTCATCACTTCCATTTTTTTTCTTTTTGCTCTTTTTCTTTCAATTTTTTTATTATGCATACCGCACCCGCTTTTTCATTTCATTACTCAATTCCATTCCACCCTACTCTTCTTAATCACCCCTATGATAGCCACCCTCAACTTAGGCGATTTTCCTGAGTTGAGGTTCACAGTGTCCAAGGAGGGACCAGGGCCAAAATAGGTTCATTTTAATCAAAGCAGGAAGGTGAATTGGTGTTAACAGAAAAGAAAGGTCAATTTAAGCTCAAAATTTAGATCACGGGATATTTATTTCCATTTGGTAGGTCTTTTAAGGCTAAATTGGACTCATGATGGCCTATGATCCTTTCCTAGTTTCCCATCCTCTACCTCGGTACGACTAACCAGACAAGTTTTAGATTGACACACACAACAGAATTTAGCTATTAAACCTTACTCACACAATGCATAGGCCAACATCATCACTTCTACTAACTGCTAGTTCAAGTACAGTCATACAATAGTAACATGTTCACAGTTTTAATGACATACAAAGATTCAAAAAGATCATACTTGTCGATTTTAACACACACACATAAAAATTTTAGGAGGGTATCACATTATCAGTTCGAACAATTTCAAAAATCAATGATATTGACTGCCTTAAGTTCACCTAATTTTCTTTTTAGGAAGGGTATCACATTATCAGTTCGAACAATTTCAAAAATCCATGATATTGACTGCCTTAAGCTCACCTAATTTTCTTTCGACTGGCACAAACAAACACAAAAACATAAAAAACTAAACATGCTGGTTCTACTAGATAAGGAACACCCAAAGGAAAAGATATCCGACAATAAAAACCCCCAGGTTATGTTCAGCAAAAATACACAAGTATCCCTCCCCACTCCCATCAAGAAAAGCATGCGTCGTCCTCGACGCATTTATAAAAATAAAACATGGAAATAGGTAACATACCTGTGCAACCTAGGCGTATGCGGCCTGGTCAGTGGAGGGTGCAGATACACCTCCAATGTCATCTCCTGTACCATCGGCCTGAACCGGTGCATTCTCATAACCTACTGAGCTCGTACCTTCTCCACGAGCTCTCGCTGCCTCAATTGCAGCCCTCTGTTAAGCCTCATCTTTGGATAACTGCAGTGTTGCCTCCATCTTTCTCTGATCTTGCTTCTGCTCATGGAGCAGAGAATCATCCGCATCAAGACTTGCCTCCTCATGAGGCCGCTTGCCCTTATCCTGCCACACCAGCTCCTTAGTGATGAAGTCAACTATTGGTGGTAGCTCTTCCTCGCGCTTGTCATCAATCACTGGAAGCACGGGTGGAGGGATTGCAGCTACATGTCATGCGGACAACTCCCGCACCTCAGCTCGGAGTGCTGCTACCTCCGCATACCATCTAGCCAGGTCGGGCGCCTATAACTGTACAAGGCGCTCATCCATACGCCTCTCAAAGGCATCCAACCGGCCATGCACTAAACTATAGAGCGCCTCCAACTCCTTTGTAACCCATAGATTTACTTTCTCCATTAATACCTTAACTTGAAGAGTCGTGTGTGCCTGTTTTTTTTTGACTTTCGCGAGTCGCCTATCCATGTCAGTTAGAAATTCTTGAGAAATTATAACTAGGCTGGCTGGAGAAGCACGTGAGGGTGCAATAGGTGGTCGAGGTGCTACTGCTGTGGATGAAGACTCTGGAACCTCAGCAGGTGCGGGAATGTCAGCTGCATCTGTAGCCTCAAACTGGATACCACTCTCTCTGGCCTCTGCTGCAATCTCAGTAAACAATGCAGCCTCAGTCTGCATACTGCTGCTCAATGCCTCTGTCAATAAAGTCGCTCCAAAGGATGCGGCAGACTGACTCCTCGCTCTCGATACTGAGTTTGTCTTATCTCTGATCAACCCGATATTGGTGATCTTATAGACCACCACTCGCTGATCAACCGATGACAATTCTAGGACCTTTGACTCCTGACAGAGTCGATCAATGAGGCATGGAAAGGGAATGGTAGTGCTATCTACTATCGCCCGCTCTCGAATATCTTCAGCAATGTATCGCAGGAAATTTATGGCATACCCTTCCATGATGCTAGCTACCAGTGCAACTTTGTTAGGTGAAAGAACATTGTCGTTGCTGGTTGGTACACGCCTGTGCCGAACCAATGACCACTAGAATTTAGCTTGGAAGTTCAATGTGGCCCTTTTTATCTGTGACTCGTTGCCATGCAATCACTCAACTAGCGGACCCCATGTGGCAATGACGTGTGACAGTCAAGTGTACTTCCTGATTCGTTCTTCACTATTCAGCTTCTTGGTTTTGACTTTCTTGAGCTCGGATAGTCTGTGATCAAACTCGGTTGTATTCATCAGGGCATGGTAGTTTGGACCATAGAGCAGTCTAGAGATGGTCCTCTTAGATATATCTACAGGCGTCTCCCAAACCAACACCTGCGTCAATGCTGGCCTCTTCTTCCAGTCTTGGCCTCCCAAAGCCAGGCATTGTAACGTGGCTGCGTTGGTGGCATAAAACTCTCTAACCAGGCAAGGGTTGTAGCTACCCGATGGCTCAGTTAACCACCCAAACCTATATCTATCAAAAAATATCTGCAGCTCAGGGAGGTCCTTGAGCCCATTGGTGACCAGTCTGGGCTCCTCGTAGATGCTCCTCTTTGGATGGCCTTTTCCATTTGGAGCAATATCCCTGTTGTAAATGGCCCGCATACCGCGAACACACCATCACCTCACCTGTCATGGTTGTCTTCAGAGGTATTTGAAGTCTCTGTCAACTCATCATATGTGCTCCCCTATTGGGCACATGACTCATCAGCACCCTCTGCACTAGCCGCAGCTATGGTGCCCTCGGGAGCAATCAGGACTGTGGCCCCAGCATTTTCTTCTGCTCGGCTTGGTAGGTCTCTTGCAAGAAGAGCATGAGAATCAACTAGGGCTTTCGGATTTTTAGGGTGTTGTGTCCTAACCCTAGTGGATCTTATCTCAAGTTGCTCTTTTGAAACTTCATATTCTTCCACCAAGCCACTCGACTCTTCGAAGGAGGAGGGCGCGTCCCTAAGTATGCGATATGATGGCTGACTCTTCTCCGACACCTGTTTCTTAGCCGGACCCTTCTTTGATGTACCCTTCAGAGCCATTTTATCTACGGGATGATAGTTAGTATGCGAGGTGAGATGAAATAAAATCAACTTATAATTATGTCCCCCTAGACAAGACGAGGGACTCAACGAGTTGTTGCTACTGGCCACGACTCGTGAGGTCACTCGTTGTCTGCAGATCGGATTTTGTATTTTGTTGAACTAGTGGACTTAATGACTAGTCACAGTGAATCGTTACTTATGGCAATGACTCATTAGACCAGTCGTGAGATACACTGGTTACATCGCCCATTTCCCTAGTCAGGACGAGCTACGCAACGAGTCATGAGGTGATACCATGACTCGTTATATGGATCGTTCTCAAGAGTCTATGGAGAACAATAATACCCATGTATCATCTCACCTAATTATTTAATTCCACAAGCAAAAATCCTATTTTTCCTAAAATGTCAGTGATTGAATTCAACCAAAAATTAATAGCAACTAGGGTCTGTAAAGTATTCCCTCACCAATCAAACAATCCCATATTCATCATCAATTACTCTTTCAATCCACCAACACAAAGACAAAATTCTTTTTAGCATTGTATTTACTTGTTGATCATGATTTTAAGTTCCAATCAACCGAGGGTTTTCGTCTGATATCAAACATAAATCATCAAGACATGACAATGTTATAGGGCTGAGTCGATTAAAACGCTTTGAAAGAAGAGGAAATTAGTACTCATAGTGATCAAAATTAGAGGACGAGTTTTTAGAAGTAGGTGATTGTAATGCATAGTCGTGATTTGATATTGTCACCTGGGCAGATTCGAGTACGATCGTGTGTGTGTGCGCGCTTTTTCGAGTGAGAAGTGATCTTGGGATGATGAAGGTGGGAAATTTTGAGTTAGATTTTCAGTTTAAGTTCAGGTGAAATATTATAGGGCAAAATTGGGTGGTTTATATGCTTTAAAAAAACAAATTACCCTAATTGGTACGTGGGTTGGGTCGGGTGAAAGATTTACTTAAAAACTTACCACGACCCACGTAACGGGTCATTAAGTAAAGAAATGACTCATTTGGTTGTTCCTTAAATTGACTGGGTTTAGGATCTTACCTGGGACCTAACGACTCATGCAATGACTCGTGGTGCTACCAAAGAGTCGTGGCATGAGTCATAGGCCCTGAACTGCAGTAACTTCATGATGGGTCACTTGACGAATCGTTGGGTGTCCCCATGATACGTTAAGTCACTCGTTGCAGCTTTTTACAACAAATCACTCTTTAACTCCAGTAGATTTAATAGAAGACCCTACGATTCATTGTCACAGGCAACGACTCATTTGGTCAATCGTTGTCTACACTATTTTCAGCATCAGTGACCACGAGTGGATTGACGAGTCATTATGTCCAATGATGACTCTTTCTATGATTTTTGGCCCCAGCAACTGAAGTTTGGATTTTTTGTTTCAGCTTCAAATTTCCCATCTTGATCACCTGCACACATCAACACATGTAAACACTATATTTATCTTACAATTACAACTTGGGTTGCCTCCCAAGAAGCGCCTGATTTAACGCCGTGGCATGACGCGGGTATTTTGACTACTCAGACTTCACCATAACACCTCCATGGGTTGCCTCCCATGCAGTGCCTGATTTAATGTCGCAGCATGATGCAAGTCCTTGGGTTACTCAGATTTCACCCAGAGCCCAGAGATCCACCAGCTTTATTTCTTCGTTTTTCCCCAGATATGCTTTCACCCATTGACCATTGATTTTAAAGAGCTTTCTTTCATGGTTTTCCAATTCAATTGCCCCATGGGAGAATACTTGAACCACTCAAAATGGCCCCAACCATTTGGACTTTAACTTGCCAGGAAATAAGCGAAGCCTAGAATTGAATAGTAACACCATATCACCCGGGCTGAACTCTCTTTTCTCAATCTTCCGGTCATGCTGAATTTTCATCCTTAGTTTATAAATTTCAGAACTATCATAGGATTTAAAATGAAATTCATCTAGCCCATTCAACTGATCAAGCCTCAAGTTCGCAGCTTCGCTCCAGTTCAAATTCATCTTCTTGAGCACCCACATAGCTTTGTGTTCAAGTTCAACCAGAAGATGACATGCTCTCCCATGTACAAGCTAATGCGGAAACATACCTAGGAGTCTTGAATGCGGTCCAATAACCCCATAAAGCATCATCTAGATTCCTAGACCAATCTGTCCGGTTAGTATTGACAATCTTCGCTAAGATGGTCTTTGTCTCCCCGTTGGAGACTTCAACTTTCCCACTAGACTATGGATGATAGGGTG
Source organism: Datura stramonium (assembly GCA_018107945.1). Taxonomy (NCBI): domain Eukaryota; kingdom Viridiplantae; phylum Streptophyta; class Magnoliopsida; order Solanales; family Solanaceae; genus Datura; species Datura stramonium. Next base: position 213,972 of record JACEIK010001457.1, on the reverse strand, counting down.
TTTCCACCCTATGTTTCACCCCATATTTTTCCAATAAAGTCTGAAAAAACCGGTTATAGAAGTTTGAACCCCCAATCATTAATGATTACTCTAGAAGTCCCAAATCTGGCAAAAATATTTCGCTTCAAGAATGTTGTGACACTCTTCCCTTCATTATTTGGAAGCGCAATTGCCTCCACCCATTTCGAAACATAGTCCATAGCAACCAATATGTACTTCATCCCATTTGAGCTCACAAATGGGCCCATGAAATCAATGCCCCACACATCGAATAGCTCAATAACGAGGATGGGAGTAAGAGAAAGCTCATACCTCCTTGATATTCCTCCTTTCCTTTGGCATGCATCACATGCCTTTGCGAATCATGCGCATCCTAGTGAATGGTTGGCCAATAGTACCCATATTGCAAAATCTTGTGGGCTGTGCGAATCTTGTTGTGGTGACCCCCAACAGGGGATGAGTGACAGACTTCCAATATGCTCAACATCTCCACCTCGGGCACACATCTCCGAATCACCCCATCAGCACATATGCAGAATAAGGCTCATCCCAGAAAAACTTCCACACATCAAACATGAACTTCTTCTGCTGGTGAAAAGATAAGTTCTTCGGTACAACGTTACTCACCAGAATTAGCGAAGTCTGCAAACCATGGGATAAACTCCTGTGAGGCAACTAAAACCTGCTCGTCAGGGAATGCATCATCTATGTCAAGCTCATCTCTAAGTGTTGCATCTGCTTCCAATCTTGATAAGTGATCCGCCACCTAGTTTTCGGTCCCTTACCAGTCCTTTACCTCGAACTCGAACTCTTGCAGCAGCAGAACCAATCGAATCAACCATGGTTTGGCATCTTTTTTTGCCACCAGATATCTCAAAGCGGAATGGTCTGTATGGACTATCACTTTAGTTCAAGCAAATACGTCTGAAACTTCTCAAATGCAAATACAATAGCCAACAACTCCTGTTTTGTCATGGTGTAATTTTTCTGAGCAGCATTAAGAGCCTCGCTGCATAATAAATAGGATAGAAGATCTTTTCACACCTCTGACCCAACACAGCTCCCAGGGCCACTCCATTAGCATCAGACATAACCTCGAATTGTAAAGACCAGTCAGGTGCCACTATAATTGGAGCAGTGGTCAATCTCTCTTTTAGGCATTCAAACGCCTTTAGACATGCCTCATCAAAAACAAACTTCACCTCTTTCTCAAGTAGTTTACACAAAGAATGTGCAATCTTCGAGAAGTCCTTGATGAATCTCCTATAAAACCCTGCATGAACCGGAAAGCTTCGAACACCTTTCATAGAAATTGGAGGTGGTAGATTAGCAATTACTTCGATCTTGGCTCTGTCCACCTCAATACCCTTACCTGAAATCTTGTGCCCTAGCACTATACCTTATTTGACCATGAAATGACACTTTTCCCAGTTAAGTACCAAGTTGGTCTCTTCACATCTCTGCAGCACCTTGCTCAAATGAGCCAAAAAATCCTCGAATGAGTCACCCACCACCGAAAAGTCATCCATAAAGACTTTAATGGTGTCCTTCACCATGTCAGAAAATATAGACATCATGCAACGCTGAAAAGTGGCGGGTGCATTACATAACCCGAACGGCATCCTCTTGAAAGCAAAAGTACCATATAGACAGGTGAAAGTGGTCTTCTCTTTGTCTTTGGGGGCTATAGATATCTGATTGTACCCCAAATAACCATCAAGAAAATAGTACCATCCTCTTCCTACAAGTTGGTCTAGCATCTAATCCATGAATGGCATAGGAAATTGATCTTTCTTAGTCCAATGATTCAACTTCCTATAGTACATGCATACTCTCCAACTGGTGACTGGCCTTAGTGGAATGAGCTCATTGTTAGCATTTGGAACCACCGTGATTCCCCCCTTCTTCGGTACACACAGAACTGGGCTCACCCATTTTCGGTCAGAAATAGGGTAAACCACACCCGCATCCAACCACTTGATGATTTCCTTCTTGACCACCTCTTGCATAGGTGGATTCAACCTATGTTGATGCTCAATGCTCGGAATACAATCTGGCTCTAGCTGGATCTTATGAGTGCTAATACCAGCTGGGATTCCAATAATGTCTGCAATGGTCCACCCTATGGATTTTTTATATATCTTCAAAATGGAGAACAAAGCCTCCACTTTCCATTCATCCAAGTCAGTTGCAACAATGACCGGTAAAGTGATACCGGTTCTCAGAAATACATACCGCAAGTGAGACGGGAGTGCTTTGAGCTCCAATACCGAAGGCTCCTCAATAGATGGCTTGGCTGGTGGGGTCACCCGATTCTTTAGGTCTAGATCAATCTTCTTTGGAGCATAGGTGTATGACCCCATACCTGAAAGTGATTTACAATCTCCTCACCCCCATGGATTTCCTTAATACCAACATTCATCAACACTGCTTCTAAGCCATCAAGAGTCACTAACTCCTCAATGGGCATAATTGGAAACTCAGGTTCCACAACATCAATTACTAAGACCACCCTCATGTCATTTGGCTGCTTCATGGATCAGCATACATTGAATGTAACCTCCTCATTGTTCAACCATAATTTCAACTGTCCGATTTTCATATCAACGAGAGCGCGTCCGGTGGAAAGGAATGGTCACCCGAAGATAATGGGGACCTCAAAATCAATCTCGCAGTCCAGAATGACAAAATCATCCAGAAATATAAAGGACTCTACCTTTACTAGAACATTATAGAGAATTCCCACCGGATTTTTCACCATACGATCTTCCATAAAAAGCTGTATTGTAGTCGGTTGGGGGATCCCAAGACCAATTATTTGAACACTGCTCGCGACATCAAATTAATACTAGCACCCAGATCACATAGTGCCTTAGCAAAATTAAAGGCTCCAATAATGCACCGTATGGTGAAAGCTCTAGGGTCTTCCTTTTTTTGAACAAGAGAACGGGATGCTATTGCCCTATAGTGGTGCAAATTATCTGCAGGTTCTAGGGGTGGGCATTCGGTTTTTCGATTCGATTTTTTTAAATTTCGGTTCGGCTTTTTCAGTTTTTGGTTTTTCATATAGTGTACCGAACACCGAACCAAACTAATTCGGTTCGGTTCGGTTTTTTTCAAATTCGATTCGGT
>JACEIK010001457.1:199918-210441 GCA_018107945.1 Datura stramonium | reverse complement strand
TTAAACCGAAAAACCGAAATTCTAAAATCGAAAAACCGAAATTTAAAAAAAAAATCAAAACCGAACCGAAAAACTGAAAAACCGAAACCGAAAAAACCGAATTAGTTCGGTTCGGTTCGATTTTTCGGTTTTCGGTTTTTATGCCCACCCCTAGCAGGTTCAAAGCTTACGGGCCTCTTTCTAGTAACAAGGTCCTTCATGAATTTAGCATAGTCGGGCATCTGCTCAAGTGCCTTGACTAATGGGATGTTCACAGATAATTGTTTCAACATGGAGATGAATTTGTGATACTTTCCATCTTCGACCTATTTCTTCAACCTCTTTGGAAAAGGGGGAGGAGGTCTAGGAATAGGTGTGATCTTTTGCGGTACCTTGTTCTCCTTTTTTCCAGATCCATGCTTCTTTTCATTACTAGGAGCGGTCTTCTCTACTGAATCCTCAACCAAAGTCTAATCCTTGGAATCTGGCATCCTATCATCATCAATCACTAAGGGCTCTACTGTATCATCAGTCAAAACTGGCCTCGGAGGATCAACTGTCGCCTTCCCGCTCCTAGTTGTGACCGCCATGCAATGACTGTCATATTTTGGATTTTGAACTGTTTTGTTGGGAAGTGCCTTTCTGCCTCCGATTCATAGCAACATACATCTGACTAAGTGTCACGACCCGAACGGAGGCTCGGATCGTAGACACGGAACAAGGGACCGCGAGGGACCCCAAGTCAACTCATGGCACATGCATACGACTCTTCTCAATTAAACAAGCTGCAACCTTAAACAAAAAACATAGCGGAACGTAACCATAGCATAACATCAAGAAATACTGGACATATACAATAACTGAGTACTACATACTAGTCTGAAAGCCTCTACTACATACGATGGGTTGATGGGACAATATCCCCAACTAACCCGAATAATACTGAAACTCAAGATAACATAAGAGTCTGTCAAACAGCCCTCGGAACATGAGGACTCACCAATGAGTTGATAGCGTAAGCTGAGATGGACTAAGGATGAGGACGAGCCTGAGATCCGAACCCTATATCATGAAATGATATAGCATAGAAAGTATGCGGTTAGTACGTGGAATGTACCGAGTAGGCAAGGTAAGTAAAACCGCTATAAGTAAAATCATCTGAACAAAACATTTCATAACATAAGCTTTTAGAAATCAGAGAGAGCTCACATGTCGCCTTTCGAAATTATAATCCCTTCATGATGTGGCAATGCATAACTTTATAACATCAACAAATTCGAATGACTCAAAGCTGAGATGCAACATTTATAGCAAAGCTGAACATTGAGTCAAACCTTACTTTTAGAAAATGCATGCATACATAGTGATCATGAGTAGTGAATATGCAAATCTGAATCATATGGACAATGGGAGACTCGTCACTTAATCGACATACCACGATAGAGCTTATGTGGCCCCGACTATTAAACTCAAGTGGGCAGAGCCGTCCAAAACCTTTCCAGGGCTGAGGACGCTACCATGATATCAATATCAAGCTGAAGGGCCAATCGGGCCGGGGATAGCTCACAAGGGAGGTCCCAATAATATAATAGTATCAACCTATATTGGCGCGTAGTTCTGGGCATAGGGTAGTCGACCCTTAGCCCGCTCGGTGCTAGACTCTTCTCCCAAAACATGCAATGCTCTATATCGTATAAATATGAAGCTCAACATCGTCTAGTGACGATGCTCAACATGAAATCATGCATAAACACAACATCGTATAAAATGAAGATAAACATTGTCTATTGACAAAGCTTATTATGAAATCAAGCATACACTGGACATCATATAAATATAAAGCTCAACAATGTCGTTTCGACAAAGCTTAGAATGAAATCATGCATAGACTCAACATCATGTGGAATGAAGCTTAACATTGCCCTTGACAAATCTTGAAAATAATAGGCATATCAATTAAGGATCTACGCATATAGAAGGCTTTACTTTGAAAATAACACAAGATAGAATTTAAAATAATATATTTGAGGAAAATTCACTTCAACCCATGTGGTAAGCTTATGTCAGGAAGTTCATCACTTTAAATGAACATATGGGCATCACCCAGAGCTTTATCATACTAGGATCTACACATTCTTATTTTTGACAGCAACATCATAATCATGGGTAACTTTAGAAACATTTTATTCATCACCCACTTCATCATTATCACACATTTACCATAAATCACCTCTTTTATGAACTCTTCACCCATGGGCGTTTTAGATTCAATTTTTAGAAAAAAAAAATTTTATAAGAGAAACAAGTTAGAATCCTCCCAAGCTTCGTAATTCATCAATATCAACTCAATCTAATTATACCTATAAGTAGAGACATAAGAATCATGCAATTGATCAAAACCCCATAATTGATTATTCATAATTTAACAATAATTGATAGGAATTGGGAATGGGTGTGGAAGGAAGACACCTATTAAAACCCTACATACCTGGAAATGAGGAATTTTATCACCCTTCAATTTCCCAAGATCAGATTCCAAAGGAAACCTTGAATTTGGTCTTGAATCACCTCCTCCAAGCCTTCAACCTTGCATGCATGGGAAGTATGCACTTAGAATAGGTTTTCCCTACTAAAACCCCTTCAAAACGAGCCCTAAACGACGTAGTATAGAGCCTTAGGATTAGAAAATGACAGAAATGCCCTTACTAAAATCGCAGAAAAACCTGCACTGGACGATCTCACGATTGAACCAATGGACCATGGGAAGATATCACGACCCGTGGTATACGCCCGTGGTCCAGACTGCCAAACATTCCCGGTTTCTGATTTACACCCACTGCTCGACAGGACGAGTCGTCCTTACAAACAACGGGCCGTGGTTTCAAACCGTCTTAGCCACTGCCCAGATCCACTTCCTTCCCACGACCACTAACAATGGGTTGTGCTTTCTCACAACGGGTTGTTGTGACACCCGTGGTCCAGACTACCACCAGGGTCTACTCCTAAGCACTTTCGAGGTATTACAATATCTCCCCCTTGGGAACATTCGCCATCGAATGTAGGAAACAGCAACAAACAGAAACATACAATTTATCACATTCAAAACCGATCACTTTTAACCGAAAACTGACAGAATGACTACCTCCAATTCAAAACACACAGCTGAACTGAATTTACCAATCATACACACAGCCACATACATAAAAGAAACTTATGCACATAATTCAAACATGGAAACTAGTTAGAGTTTGGGTGCAGAACTGATACCTCAAGCCGAAACTGAACTAGTAGAGAGCAAATGCGGATTATTTAGCCTTCATATTCCCTTCGGCTTCCCACGTAACTCCCTCAACATGTTGATTTCTCCATAAGACCTTAACTGAAGCTACTTCTTTGTTTCTCAACTTCCGAACCTGACGATCCAAGATCTCAACGAGAATTTCTTCATAACTGAGGTTTTCTTTCACTCCAATGTTGTCTACCGAAACTACCAAGGCTGGATCACCCAAACACTTCTTCAAAAGTGATACATGAAAAACGAGATGAACTGAGAACAACTCCGATGGCAAGTCTAACTCATAAGCTACTTTACCAACTCTCCTCACAACCTGGTAGGGACCAACATAGCGAATTGAGTTTTCCTTTCTTCCCAAACCGCATGACTCTCTTCACGGGAGATACTTTTAGAAATACCCAGTCGTCCACATCAAACTCCAAATCTCTTCTCCTCACATCAGCATACGATTTCTGACGACTATGAGCGGTTTTCAATCGGTCCCTTATCAATTGAACCTTCACCATCGCCTCATGAACCGAATCTGGTCCTACAATAGTTGTCTCACCGACTTCGAACCATCCGATGGGAGATCTACACCTCCACCCATAGAGAGCCTCGAATGGTTCTCTATGGGAGGAGATCTGCAGAAGATATGGCCTCCATCCCAACTACCTTTAAAGTCCATAACCCATGCCCTCAACATATCCTCAAGAGTCTGAATGGTTCATTCTGCTTGGCCGTCCGTCTGAGGATGAAAATTTGTGCTTAGCTTAACCTGAGTCCCAAGCCCCTTTTGAAACGAACGCCAAAATTGAGAAGTAAATTGAGTACCTTGGTCTGAAATAATAGACAAGGCCACTCCATGAAGCCGAGCCAATTCTTGAATATACAACTTAGCATAATCATCCGCTAAATTTGTGGTCTTGACCGGTAGGAAATGTGTAGCCTTGGCCAACCTGTCTACCACCACCCAAATGGAGTCATATTATCGGCGAGTACGAGGTAGACCTGTAATGAAGTCCATATTTATTTCTTCCCACTTCCAACTGGGAATAGTAATATCCTGAAGTACGCCTCCGGGTCTTTGATGCTCGACTTTCACTTGCTGACATTTTGGACATTTCGCTACGAACTCCACAATATCCTTCTTCATACCATCCCACCAATAGATTTCTCGCAAGTCCCGATACATCTTCGTGGATCCAGGATGAATAGAATACCTGGTACCATGTGCCTCATATAATATCTAAACTCTCAAATCATCAACATTTGGGACACATAGACGACACTGATATCGTAGCACACCATCTCCCCCTTGGGAGAAAACCTCCACCTTTTGAATCTGCACCGCCTCCTTCAGTTTTCTCAAAATTGGATCCTCATTTTGCCTGGACTTAACATCAACCACCAAGAACGATTCTGAACCGTTATGTACAACAACACCGCCATCGGTCGCGTTGATCAATCTAACTCCCAGCCTTGCAAGCTGGTGTACATCTTTCACCAATTCCTTCTTCCCCTCATCCACATGGGACACACTCTCCATTGAGAGCCTACTAAGCGCATCCTCCACCACATTTGCCTTGCTCGGGTGGTAAAGGACACTCATGTCATAATCCTTAAGTAACTCCAACCACCTCATTTGCCGAAGATTTAGATCTTTCTGTGTGAACACATATTGAAAGCTCTTGTGGTCGGTAAATACATCCACGTGGACCCAATAAAAATAATTCCTCCATATCTTCAATGCGAACACCACCGCTGTCAATTCAAGATCATGGGTCGGGTAATTCTTCTCATGCACCTTCAGCTGTTGAGAGGCATAAGCTATCACCCTCCCCCGCTGCATCAACACACACGCAAGTCCAACTCTGGAAGCATCATAATACACTACAAAACCATCATTACCCTTAGGTAGGGTCAACACTGGTGCTGAAGTAATACGAGCCTTCAACTCTTGGAAGTTTTTCTCACAAGCCTCCGACCACTGGAACTTCACCTTCTTCTGAGTCAATCTAGTCAATGGGGCTGCAATGGATGAGAAACCTTCAATGAACCTCTGATAATAACCCGCTAAGCCCAAAAAGCTCCTGATGTCTGATGGGTTCACCGGTCTAGGCCAATTCTTTACCGCCTCGATCTTTTGAGAATCTACTTTTATGCCCTCACCTGATACCACATGGCCTAAAAATGCCACCAAGTCCAACCAAAACTCACATTTTCTGAACTTTGCATACAATTATCGATCCTTGAGGGTCTGAAGCACTACTCTCAAGTGAGCGGCATGCTCCTCCTCGCTCCGAGAGTATATTAAGATTTCATCAATAAACACGATCATGAACATGTCCAAATATGGCTTGAATACCCTTTTCATCAAGTCCATAAAAGCTGCAGGAGCATTCATTAGTCCAAAAGACATAACTACAAACTCGTAGTGACCATACTGAGTCCTGAAGGCGGTTTTCAGGATGTCACTCTCCTGAACCTTGAGCTGGTGATACCCGAATCTGAGATCAGTCTTAGAGAAACACTTGGCACCCTAAAGATAGTCAACAAGTCATCGATCCTGGGTAAAGGATACCTTTTCTTGACGGTGACCTTGTTCAATTGCCTATAGTCAATGCACATCCGAAGAGAACCATATTTATTCTGTACGAACAGGACTAGGGCACCCCATGGAGACTTACTCGGCCTAATAAATCCCATATATAACAGATCTTTCAACTAATCCTTCAACTCTTTTAGCTCGGTTGGGGCCATTCTATATGGCGGAGTAGATATAGGCTGCGTGTCGGGAAGAAGATCTACACTGGCTGCATGTCGGGAAGAAGATCTATACTGAAATCAATCTCCCGCTCAGGAGGAATACCTGGAAAATCATCAAGAAAGACCTCTAGATACTCACGTACCACTAGAACTGACTGGATAGTCGGGGTCTCGGACTCAACATCCTTGACCCTAACCAAATGATACAAGGAACCCTTAGAAATCATCTTTCTGGCCTTGAGGTAGGAAACGAAGTGACCTGTAGGCACAACTGAACTGCCCTTCCATTCTAAGATTGGCTCACCCAGAAATCTGAAGTCTACTGACCGGGTCCTACAATTAATGGAAGCATAACAAGCATACAACCAATCCATGCTGAGAATAATATCGAAATCGGTCATGGCTAACTCTATCAGATCTGCTGAGTGACCTTATGGAGGACCAAGACCGGGCAATCTCTATACACCCATTTAGCTATAATTGAGTCACCTACAGGAGTAGAAACTGAAAAGGATTCTGACAAGATGTCAGGACTGACTCTGAAGCTACTATCTACATAAGGTGTCACAAAGGAAAAGGTGGCCCATGGATCTAACAGAGCATAAACATCAACATGGAAGACTCGGAACATACCAGTAACCACGTCCAGGAAGACCTCCTGCTCCTGACGGGATGCTAGGGCATAGAATATATTTTGGCGCTGACCGCCAACTGCACTGGTAGATGCCCCCTGATGTGTTGTACGTGGGGGTGGGGCTGCTAAACTAGAAGTTGATCCTCGGCCCCAACCTGATCTTGGCTCGCAGCCGGACAATCTCTGAGCATATGTCTAGGCTGCCCACATCCAAAACAGGCTCCTGATCCTGCTAAGCACTGGCCCGTGTGCCCTCGGCCACAATTGCGGCAAGCTAGAATGCTGGAATCTATGGGTCTGCTGTTATGACCCCTCGAGTCTGACGCTCGCCCCCTCTAATCATGTCGGGGCCTAGATGGAACACTTAGTGCTGAAGATGCTGGGGTTGATTATTTCCGGTGGGTCTGTTGTTGATGCCCACCACCGGACTTCTTCTGAATGAACCTATGAACCTCAATCCTGGCCCTCTTGGCCTCCCTCTCCCTCGAATGTGTCACCTCCATCTGCTGAGCATACAAAACAATGCGAGGGAAGTCCATGTCCTGATGGAGCATAAATTTCCTACAGTCCTTGTCCAAATATCCTACTATACCATGCACAAATCTGCTCACCCGCGCCCTCTGATCAGCCACTAACTCAGGAGCATACTTCAATAGGCGGGTGAACTCAAGGGAAAACTCTAGTACTGTCATCCTCCCTTGCTTCAGATTCACAAGCTCTGTTGCTTTCAACTCCCTCATTTCTAGAGGGAAGAACCAATCAAGGAATGAAACCTGAAACTCCTCCCATGTGGCCGGACCTGCTCCAGTGACCCTGCTATCCTTCTACCAGCGGAACAAAATATGTGCGACCCCTTTCAACTAGTAGGAGGCTAAATCTATGCACTCGACACTGCTCACCCCCATAATCTGGGTGATCTTGACATCTCATCAATGAAATCGTCGGGGTCCTCATCTACCTTGGACCCCAGAAACTCCGGCCGGTTCATCCTCAAGAAGTCCCTGACTCGAGCCGCCTCCGCATTGCAATTTTGTGGAATATGCGCAATGGCCTGCTGATTGACCTGAGCGGTCAAGGCCTGCGCAAGCATCTGAATGGCAGCTCGAAACTCAGCATAAGCAGCTGGCTCCGGTGCTTGAGGATCCTAAACTGGTGGGACCTGCTGATGCCCACGACCCATGCCATCCTCGTGGCGTTCACCATCTCCATTTATTCGTCCATTCACTCTTCGAGGAGTCATGCTCTGCAATCGCGAATAGCACGAATTAGGGATAGAAAGGCTCTTCATCGCACGACATAGATCATAAAAGATGGGAACATTTCCTAGAATGTTTCGGCCTCTTCATCATAAGTGTGGTGCACTTCACACTTATGAAAAAGACTCTACTTAACGTGGCTTTCAGACTCCCTAGGATACTTCAAACCTATGGCTCTGATACCAAGTTTGTCATGACCCGAACGGAGGCCCGGATCATAGACATGGGATAAGGGACCTTGAGAGACCCCATGTCGACCCATGGCACATACATACAACTCTTCTCAATTAAACAAGCGGCAACCTTAACCATAAAATATAGCGGAAACATAACCATAGCATAACATCAAGAAATACTGGACATATACAATAGTTGAGTACTACATACTAGTCTGAAAGCCTCTACTACATAAGATGGGTTGATGGGACAACATCCCCAACTAACCCGAATAGTACTGAAACTCAAGATAACATAAGAGTCTGTCAAATAGCCCTCGGAACATGAGGACTCACCAATGAGCTGATAGCGTAAGCTGAGATGGACTAAGTATGAGGACGAGCCTGAGATCCAAACCCTGTATCATGAAACGATATAGCATAGAAAGTATGTGGTCAGTACGTAGAATGTACCGAGTATGCAAGGTAAGTAAAACCGCTATAAGTAAAATAATCCGAACAAACCATTTCATAACATAAGCTTTAAGAAATCAGAGAGAGCTCACATGCCTTCTTTCAAAATTATAATCCCTTCATGATGTTGCAATGCATAACTTTATAGCATCAACAAATTCGAATGACTCAAAGCTGAGCTTCAACATTTATAGAAAAGCTGAACATTGAGTCAAACCTTACTTTTAGAACATGCAAGCATGCATACATAGTGATCATAGGTAGTGAATACGCAAATCTGAATCATATGGACAATGGAAGACTCGTCACTTAACCGATATACCACGATAGAGCTTACGTGGTCTCGACTATTACACTCAAGTGGGAAGAGCCATCCAAAACCTTTTCAGGGCTGAGGATGCTACCGTGATATCGATATCAAGCTGAAGGGCCAATCGGGCCAGGGATAGCTCACAAGGGAGGTCCCAATAATATAATAGTATCATCCTACGTTGGCGCATAGTTCTGGGGCATAGTGTAGTCGATCCTTAGCTCGCTCGGTGCTAGACTCTTCTCCCAAAACATGCAATGCTCTACATCGTATAAATACGAAGCTCAAAATCATCTAGTGACGAAGCTCAACATGAAATCATACATAAACTCAACATCGTTTAAAATAAACCTCAACATTGTCTATTGACAAAGCTCATTATGAAATCATGCATACACTAGACATAATATAAATATAAAACTCAACAATGTTTTTTCGACAAAGCTTAGAATGAAATCATGCATAGACTCAACATCATGTGGAATGAAGCTTAACATTGTCCTTGACAAAGATCGAAAATAATAGGCATATCAATTAAGGATTCACGCATATAGAAGGCTTTACTTTGAACATACCACAAGCTAGAATTTAAAATAATAATACTTGAGGAAAATTCACTTCAACCCATGTAGCAAGATTATGTCGGGAAGTTCATCACTTTAAATCAACATATGGGCATCACCCAAAGCTTTATCATACTAGGATCTACACATTCTTATTTTTGAAAACAACATCATAATCATGGGTAACTTTAGAAATATGTTGTTCATCACCCACTTCATCATTATCACACATTTACCATAAATCACCTATTTTCTGAACTCTTCACCCATGGGCGTTTTAGATTCAATTTTTAGAAAACAAATTTTTATAAGAGAAACAAGTTAGAATCTGCCCAAGCTTCATAATTCATCAATATCAACTCAATCTAATCATATCCATGAGTAGAGACATAAGAATCATGCAGATCAAAACCCCATAATTGATTATTCATAATTTAACAATAATTGATAGGAATTGGGCATGGGTGTTGAAGGAAGACATCTATTAAAACCCTACATACCTGGAAATGAGGAATTCTATCACCCTTCAATTTCCCAAGATCATATTCCAAAGGAAACCTTGAATTTGGCCTTGAATCACCTCATTCAAGCCTTCAACCTTGCATGCATGGGAAGTATGCACTTAGAATAGGTTTTCCCCTACTAAAACCCCTTCAAAATGAGCACTAAACAGCGTAGTATAGAGCTTTAGGATTAGGAAATGACAGAAATGCCCTTACTAAAATCGCAGAAAAACTTGCACTGGACGATCCCACAATTCAACCAACGGACCGTGGGAAGATATCACGACCCATGGTATATGCCCGTGGTCCAGACTGCCAAACATTCTCGATTTCTAATTTACACCCACGGCTCGACAGGATGAGTCATCCTTACAAACAACGGGCCGTGGTTTCAAACCGTCTTAGCCACTTCCTAGATCCACTTCCTTCCCACGACCACTAACAACGGCCCGTGCCTTCTCACAAGGGGTCGTTGTGATGCCTGTTGTCCAGACTACCACCAGGCCTGGTGATCTTGGGCAGATTTATATGCCCAAGTGATACTCAAATGCGTCATTTCGTCTTGTTTATCTATCGATGTTTGTACATTCTCATGTAAATTGTAGT
>JACEIK010001457.1:113301-189761 GCA_018107945.1 Datura stramonium | reverse complement strand
GGAACAAGGACGGCTTACTCTACTATTATAAATACTCTTTATTTCTATGTAATAGAGTAGCAAATTAGAGAAGACGTTAGAGAACTTTAGAGAACAGAGAAACAACATAGAATTAAGTTGATTGGCTTGTGATCAACCTTTTCTTGATTTCTTCTTGATCTTTGTGAATTGTTCTTGAATTATTTCAGATATAATCAAAGAAGTTTTTCTCTCATCTACCATTGTAAGTATTGATTTATGTTCTTAATTATAAATGCATATCACAACCTTGCAACTATGAGAGTCTAAAACCTCCAAAGCTAGGGTTGTGGGAACCATGATGGATTAATGAGCTAGGGTTACACAAAAGTGATTTGAAACCAATGCAAAACACTTGTATTGTATTCTCTTCATACTTAAACATTTCTTAACGATGTACAACGTTAGGACTTGCTTGAATTCTTTACTTGCTTGAGCTTGGAGAGGTAGAGAAAAGAGAATTACAACAAAGCCTTGATCTTGATGATCATTGTATTAACTTGAGTTGTGGTCACAGGATAGTTTAATTTGGTTCAAATTGATAACGGTTAATTTAAAATCTCCCATGATACCTGACCCGGTGATTGAGTATAGTCATTCAATAGGGACGAACCAGTCATTTGGATGAACCCTAGTTATCAGTTCTACAAGTTATTGGTATTGATCACGTGTGTATACCCGAAGCAGTTATGAACCCATGGGGAACACAAACGCTAGCTATTCTTAACTCTTGATTTTACATCATAATTTGAATCATTGTTTTTAATTATTATTTTTCTTAAACCCCCCCAAATTGGAGTAACTAACCAACAAGTTCACTTACTCGCATTAGTCTAGATCTTTCATATTCCCCGTAGGTTCGACCCCAACCTCTTTGTTGGGTTCTTATTGACAATGTCCGCTTCATACTTCAGTATGAGGTGTGGTTTGAGTGTTATCAAAAAGTGGCACCGTTGTCGGGTAATACGACTAAGATTAGATTAATTGATTGTATTAAACTTTTGGTTGCTATTTCCTCTTTTACATTTTTATTTGTTTTTTTTCTCATCCAAGGAACCTCTTGGCAAAGCCAAGCATTTAAGACAATGGAGGATGAATGTCATCTTTATATTATTCAAATAAATGTCAATCTATTAGAGTCATCTTTATATTATTCAAATAAATGTCAATCTATTAGATTATCTTAAATCTATAAAGGAAGATCCATTGATTATGATATGAATCTATTTATTCTTGTTTGATTGTTGCTTGTAAAAGAATAATTAAGCATTAGAGGAGAATTTAATAGTGGGTATGGATAGGAGATTGTGAAATTGGGCTAGAAATAGTTGAAATTGCATTCTCATTCCTTATTAGCAGCTAATACCTAAAAATTAGTGTAGTTGCTAATCCAAATCAAATCGGGCTAAGCTAAATCGTGACTAAAGGTTTGATAAAACTCTAGTAAGAGGTAATTAGAAGGCTGAAAAGCTATAATTACCCACTTTCCAAGATTATTTACACTTGTTGAACTCATAAGATGACCTGGCATATCCCAATCTAGTTAGTATTTTATCTACACCGCACCTCTAGTCTTTCACACTCTTGTTGACAACTTTGTTGATCTTGTTGTTTTATTTCACTAATTTTTCCAATACAATTCAATGAAAATTTTAACCCCCCATTTATTTATTTTTATATTAAATCTCTGTGGTGTAAGCTAACGTCAATTTCTCAATCGATACTTGTAACTATCATTCCCTAGTCTACATGGGATTCGACCCCGGCACTTGTCGGGTTACTTATTCTTATACTTCGGCCATGTATATTCTTTGCATGAATGATATATTTTGGACGTTATCAAAAATAGCGTCGTTGCCGGCACTAGTGCTTGAAATTCATGTGTTGATTATTAATTTGAAATAGTTTTGCCTCGTAGCTACTTGACGTGAGTTTGTTGTGTTGTTAGGATCTCATAACCACATGATTCATCACTCCCAAGCAGGGGATAGCTCAGTAGAAAGAACCATGGAATACGATGAGGACAACCCGGTAATGCCAGAAGTTGCGGGAGCCATTCGCCTACCATCGATGACGGGGAATGCAGTATTTCATGTCACAAGCACCATGCTACACTTGTTGCAAATGAAGGGGCTCTTTGGTGAAAAGCCAAGCGAAGACGCGAATCAATATTTGAGAAATTTCTTGGAAATATGCTAGCCCTTCAACATAACAAATATCAGTCAAGAGTCAATCAGGTTGAGACTCTTCCCTTATTCACTGACAGGGAAGGCAACAATGTGGCTAGAAGAACTCCCTCCGGTATGTATTACTTTATGGTAGGAGTTAACCGAGGCCTTCTTGGACCGTTTTTTCCCTCCATCAAAGATGCTTCAGTTGAAGGATGATATTACAAATTTTAGACAAGAACCAGGAGAGCCTTTGCACGAAGCATGGTTAAGGTTTAAAAAGAAGGTTGCTCTTTGCCCAAATCATGAATTTCCAAATGGAGTGCTTCTCCAAAGCTTCTACATGGCCCTTGATTCAATCAATAAGTCTGTGTCCCACAACCTAGGTAGTGGTTCTATTATGGATCAAACATATGGGTTGGTCAAAACCCTTCTAGACTGAATGACGAAGACAAATAGGGCTTGGCACACGAGAGAAACAAGTGTGTCCACTCATGAGATCAGTTCAAGTGCATTGGCGGCTGAGTTGCGGAAGCAGAATGAAGAGCGAGATGAAAATCTTTCTAAGATGATGACACAACTAGAATTGATGACAAAGCACGTGATGGGAGCAGGACTAAAGGTGGTGAATGTCGTGGGAATGCAAGGTCCCTTACAATATGAAGGAGAGTCGTCACCACTAAGATATGAAGAAGAATGCCAATATATGGGAAACCAAATGGGAGGTCCTCGACCTAGATTCCAAGGAGAAAACCAAGGCCCATGGCACCCAAGGGATTACAACCAAGGTTGGAGAAATCGGGAGCCACAAGGATGGCCCGAAAGGAATGAAAGGCGGGGTAATAGGGAGCCAAACCCAGAGGCTGATCGCTATCACCGGAGTTCGAACCCATGTGTTCCCCCTCCAAAGGTTTGGATTCCCCATAATCAGTGGGGCGTGAGTGATGCGGGTAACTCGAAAATTGAAGAAATGCTATCGAGAATGGGGTGAAAGAATTAAGAGGGGAGGTGGCCAACCTCGCTCAAATAGTGAAATCACATTCCGCCTCCATCAAGCATTTGGAGGTACAAATGAATCACTTGTCGGCTCAAATGAACCCCTAGATAAAGGGAACACTACCTAGTGACACAATGTCTAATCCCAAGAAAGATGGTCAATGCATGGCTATTGTGACTAGGAGTGGCAAGGTGATTGGAGATGCCCCGGTGAAGCCTAATGAGGTTGATAACCAAAAATCAGTTGAAGAAAATGAGATTGAAAAAATGTCGATGAATCCAAAGAATGAAGAAAAGAATGATGAAGAAAGAGAGGGAAAGGATGATGAAATCCTCTCACATGCTGACAATAATGAGGCAGGCATGAAGGCCCTAATTGATGACAGGGTTGAATCAAGAATCTCACCTCCTTATCCACAACGGTTGGCCAAGAAAAAGAAGGATGATCAGTTTAGAAAGTTTGTTGACATGTTTAGCAAGTTGTCCATAAATATACTGTTAGTGGATTCTTTAATCCGAATGCCCGATTATGCAAAGTTTATGAAAGATTTGTTGAAGAAGAAAAAGGTGGTGGATGCAGGCAATGGAGAGAAAATGCACCATTGTAGTGTGTTGATGATGAGTAATCTTGCCCCCAAACGAGAGGACCCAGGAGATTTCACAATCCCATGTACAATTAGGATATGTGTTTAAAAAAGCTTTATGTGATCTTGGCGCCAGCATAAATTTGATGCCCCTACTTATTTTCAAGAAATTGGGACTTGGAAGCATAAAGTTGACATCAATGAGGCTGCTCATGGCAGATAGATCAATAAAAAGACCGGTAGAGGTGTTGGAGGATGTGTTGGTGAGAGTGGACAAGTTTATTCTACCCACTCATTTTTTTATTTTGGATTGTGAAATCGATGTAAAGGTTCCCATTATTTTGGGAATACCATTTTTGGCTACAGGAGAGTCGTGGTGCACGTGGAGCTTGGAGAGATAAAATTTCGAGTTGGAAGTGTGAAGATCACCTTCAAGGTGTGTCTATCAGCTGAAACGCCCCCCGAATGCAAAGTGGTTGGAGTGTTGAAAAATGATGAGGAGGACAAGGGATTGGAGCTGAAGAAGACGGAGTCGGATGATGACCCGTCAGAAAAGAGCTGTTGAAAAAAGGTCTACGTCGTTCCATGATGTTAACTAAGGCGCTTCTTGGAGGCAACCCAAGTGTTTAGTGAATTATTTGATGTTTTTTTTTTTTTTTTTTTTGTTGGAGCGGTGAAATGAGGAACAAACAAACCATGAAGAAAGAAACAATGCCGGATCGGCGAGCCACCGGTCTAGAAGTGCTAACTGTTGGTGAAGGCGAGTGCAAAACGGAAGGCTGGGTTTAGAATGAAGGACCGGAGAACCCATCGGCGAACTGTCGAATCTAAACCGTGGACCGCCGGCGGGTTGCCGATGTCAGACAAAGGACCTGAAGTTCGAGCACATGAGTGGCGGGCAACCGGTGGATCGCTGATTCCATCCGTGAACCGTCGGTGGGTCACCGTCCAAGAAACAGATAACTGGGCACAAAATACATGGCAGAGGAAATTAAAGCGGTGGAACGCCGATGTGATTCGGCGAACCGCCGATGAAACGCCGGTCGGTGTACAAGTTTGTTTCAAAATGGAATTTAAAGAGCAGGCCGACAAAATCTCAAATACCTGATCAGCCGCCTTATTCTGCAAAATATTCCCCTAGTTCCCCTTTCTCCGCCATTTTTCCATTCTATTTTTGTCTCTCCATTACCCAACATTCCCATTTCCTATATCCCTCTATTTTCAACCTTTCCAATTTTTCACCTTTCCACCTTCTCACTTCCCACCAACACACCCACATTAAACTCTCCACCTCCCCCTCAACCTATCAAATTTCCATCTTTCACCTATAAAACTCTCTCCATATTTTCCTAAAACACTCACTTCACTCACATTTCCTTCCTCACTACATATATCTCAAAGTGCCATTGTAAGATTTAGTTAAGCTTTTTGAAGTTCCAATGTGCAAGCAATCCTACAATTTGGTGAAAATTTTCTTGCCCTTGTTTTAATTTTCTCATTGGTGCTTAATTCTTTAGTAGTAATACTTTGTCCCCCCCCCCTCTATTGAACTCATGAACATTCTTTGGTTGTGGAATGGAATGGGAAAGATGTGTTTATGTGTGTGAAATCTTGAAAAGGGTGAAGCCTGAGTAACCCATTTGAATCAATGCAACGTTTTGCCCAATGATAGACCGAGTGACTCCATTCTTAAGGGCTAAATGTCATGAGAATGTGTTTGAATGAAATAGTGTTGATTTTATCATGTGGTGTGTGAGTGTGTGTTAATGGGTGCCTGTAAGTGTTAAGTTCAAAATTTGGGGACGAAGGGGTTCGGCGTTTCACCGATCAGATTCGGCGAATCGCTGATGGAACGCCGGCTCACTCTGAAAATTGACTTCAAGCTACTGAGTGGAACCCATGTTACATCCGCGGTTCAAGAATCTAGACCGCTGATACACCCCTCACTTGCCCAGTTTTCTATAAGGCATCGGTGAGCAAATGGCGGTCCAGGAAATTGCTTCTGCGAACCGCCGGTCCTTCGCCGATACTATTGGATCTTTAAATGATTGTTTGGTTCCCCTTGTTTCTCAGCTTCCCCCTTAGACTAGTTTTTTATTATTTTTATTTTATCTTAAATAGCTATCACTAACATCATTCTTGCAGGAAAAAAACAAACCATGTCTTCATCAAGGAACTCAGGAAAAGGAAAAGCCCCTGTTGCATCTGCTAGCAAGGGAAAAGGCAAGACAAAGGCCACCCCACCGTGTGCCAACGCCAAGGAAGAAATAATCTTCTGCATCCCCAACATGCAATAGCACTATGTCATTTGTCAAGACCGATCAATCACCATGGAGAAGTGGTTTGACTTGGCAGGGTTTAAAGATTTTTCCAACATCACCGAGCAGTTCACGGACAGGGAATGGCATACATTTGCGAACCCTCTCCCGTCTTATTACCCCCGCTTGGTAACAGAATTCTATGGCCCATATTAGTCCCGACAAGAGAGTATGCAACACAGGGGCAAAGTGGATGATTTCTCATGTTTGCCATCAGTTATGATCCGGGGAGTGGAAGTTCATATAACCCCGGCTGCTATAAATTACCTATTCTGGGAGGATGAATTTGACTCCGGTATAGAGTACATGGCACGGGTAGCTGATATGAAGGATCAGTTTGCCTGGGTAGCCCGCATCATCGTTGTTGACAATCCTCTCTAGGCCTCAATGAGTGGCAAAATCTCTAGCCACGACTTGAAGTTCGAGGCCAAGTTGTAGCTAGATTTTATCTGTGCTCGGATCATCTCCTCTAAAAATGAGCAGAGAGTCATCCTTGAAATCGATGTTCTTATTGCTTGCATAATAACCGGAGTCCCGATTAACTTCGGGAAAATTGCTACTCGGCAAATGAAGAAAAAGGCACTATAGTCCAGCATTTCATTACCCTACATCGTCTTGATTTAAACAGCTTTACTCAACAGCTGGAGTGCCTCTGTTCCCTGATGAAACTCCTTTCGCTGCTCTAGGAATGATAGACATTGATCGGAAGAGAGATGCCGAGGCACCAGTAATGAAAAGAAAGCGACTACAAGCCTTTGGAGTGCAAGAGGGATCCCTCTCCCATGGATCATACCAACCACCACACGCCTCAAAGTCAAATGTGCCCCAATCGAAAATGTCAGGCCAAGCATAAGGAGACATGCCTCAACAGGGAGCATCTCCCCCTCCACAATCCTCTCAGGCAAGTGGTCTCCATAGACTTGTGGAGATGACAAACCTCGCATGAAATCCAACTCCAATGATTGGCTAAGAACCTCCCCGTGCTCATTGCCAAAACAATTAAAAAGGAGCTCAAATCATTGTATGAGAATGTCGCCACACTATGCAAGAGGGTAGATGTAGTGGAAGGGGCAGTCACATCTCTCCAAACCGAGGTACAAGAGTGGAAGAGTCGCACTTAAACAGAAGTGTCATACATGAGCGCCTTGGATGCTGCAATGGCTGCTCCTTCCTCAGTTCGTGGGCCAATTGATGATCATTTTGAAGGACTGGGAGATGATTTCGCTGGGCTAGGTGAGGCCAGCGTTGACGATGAAGAGGAGTGACCCACTCAGGGAGTTCCTTGTCCCTTTCCCTTTTGCATATTTACATTGGGAACAATGTATGCTCTTAAGTGGGGGAGGGATGAGCGCAATTGATGAAGGGGCCAGGGATGGATATTTCTTTGTTTCTTTGGATGTTCTTATGTTCTTGTTTGAATTTGATTAAGTCCGGTCTTTGTCGGGCTATTGTTTTATTTGGTTGATTGATGATTGCCCTTGTCCGGGGTGTCTTGTTTTGAAATGGATGACTTGGTTTAGTTTTTATTATTGATGATTAGTGATCAAATGGGGTCTTTGGTTTGAATTGTAAAATCTTGAAAATATTGAATGAAATGACCCCAAAGTCTTGTTTCTTTTTCGCCATTGTAAATAGTAATGTAGAAATTAAAACTCTGATGGTTTTCTTTTGAGCACGGTTCTTTCCCAAGGAGCATTCTTTTATTTTATTTATTTTTTATTTTCGAACCGGATTGGTATTTTCCGATGATAGATTGACTGGCGACATTCTTAAGGGAAAATGTCATGTTGTTTGGAGTCTTTTGTGAAGTTATTTTGAGAGGCACCACTGAAAAACACATTCAAATATTTTAGTTTAAGGGATAATCTTTCCACAATTCCTAATGAATTTTTTCAATTTTGTGAATATTAATTAAGAAATGCTTCTAAAACAAATAATATGTATTAAGCCAAAAAAACTTTGATTGAACTCCAGTATCTCTGTATTATGGCATGATTACCTTTTTAATTTATTTTTTTCAAAAAAATATTTTCATTTTATACAACCATTCAAAATAAAATGTTCGAGATGCCAAATACAGAGAAAAGTTCATATATAGGCAGCAAAAATTAAATGCACTACAATGTCACTAAAATATTCCATGAGATATTTACAGTTGAACCACCTAGTAATGGCAAAATTCTGAATAATAACTTAAACAATTATTTTGAGCACCATAGGATAACATGAACTAAAAATCATCACATTCAGTATCTATATATCCATGTTATCATAAGTTGATCAATATTAAATATAAACAAAACATCATTATTGTAATTTTTTTCCCACAAATATGTTATTTTGTTAACACCTTCTCTAATACAAAATAAATCTTCCCCCAACTTTCTGTTAATAATTCCATAAATATCATGTTAATGACGGTATTTTTTTCTTTTTAGTTGTGAGTGAAAAGGTTATTCTTTTTTTTTCAAGAATTTGAGAAGTTCTTGAATAAAAATACAAACAAATTCTTCTCCTTCATTGATTTAATTTTGAAGATAAAATACAAAAATTAATTTTGTGCTAAATATATTTAGCTTTTAAAGTCAATACTCAATCTCTCCGTTACTTACACATAAATTCACTTGAAAATAAATGACCATAATAATTATATCATTCTCTTAATCAAGTTTATATTTTCTTAGCAAAATTATCATTTTTCCGAATATTCTTTATATTGAGAGAATATAATGACTTAATTTATCCCACACAAAATCATAATTATTTTTATTAAAAATATAACCATATATTATTTTTGCATATACTTTATTAGTGTAAACACAAAATTTACACTTATTGTATTTTAATAATAATAATTTTTCTCCTTTAGCTTTTGTATGTTCTTGCTTATTAATGTATTTATATTATAGTGAATGTCTATAAAAGGTATTTGTATTGTAGTGAATGTGTGTATTTATATTATAGTGAAGGTCTATCTTTTGGAGAAAAGTTAGGAGAGATTATCCCTATAAATAGAGGTTCTCCTTCATTGTATTTCATCCCATCAAGAGAAATAAGAACTTGTACTTCTCTCTTTCTCTACATATTCTTGTTCTTTCTTTATTATTTCATAACATGTTATAGTAGAGACTCCTCGTCTCAAAATTTGAAGGCTAAGGTATTATATTTTTTTCCTCCCTCTTCCTTTTAATATGGCTACTCTTACGGAAACTTGAGTTCGTTGCCCTTTAAAGTTCGGGCAAAAACTACCTTTATGGGTGTTGGATCTTGAAATCCCATATGGATGTAATGGGTCTTGGAGACAACATTAAAACTAAAAAAAAAGCATCAAATCAAAATCTTGCTAAGTCTATGATATTCTTGCATCATCTTATTGACGAAATTTTGAAAATTGAATATCTCACGATTAAGGATCCACTTATTTTTGGAATAGCTGCGAAAGAAAGATATGACCACCTGAGGATGGTTATCTGTCAAAACGCGATATGATTGGATGCATACGAGATTTCAAGACTATAAGTCTGTTCATGAATACAACTCTGTCATGTTCAAAATTGTGTCTCAATTGAAACTATATGGAGATACTATTAATGATGTTGATATGATGGAAAAGACACTCTCTACCTTTCATACCTCGAATGTGCTTTACAGCAACAATATCGAGAGAAAGATTTCTGAAGTATTATAGTTTTCATTTTCTCTTGGCTGAACAAAATAATAATTTGTTAATTAGAAATCACGAGATCGACCTGTTTGGATCTACATCATTCCTAAAGTGAATGAGGTGTACGCTAGCCATGTTAGGCATGCAGAAGTCGCGGCTCTGGTCGTGAACGTGGTCGTGGTTGTGATCATGGTTAAGAAAGAAATAATGTTCTGGTGTTCATCATTCATCGGACAAAAAGCACCATCAAGGAAAAAGAGGAAAGCACAGAAGCATGGAAGCGGTTGGATGCTTTTGATGTGGTGGAAAAGGACACCATGCACATATATGTCATACTCCCAAACACTTGGTTGAGCTTTATCAAGCATCATTAAAAAAGAAAGAAAAATCTAAGGCTAATTTTATCTCTAAAAATCATGTAAGACATCATGTTTGGATGTAGCAATTTCTTTGAGCATCGATGAAAGAATTGATCCTTGATTGGTGATGGTTCTTTGAAGATTGATTAGTTTGATTTTAATTTTTACCAATTTATAATAGTGAAGAAAGATTATGAGTACTAGTCTATTAGTATTATTTAGTCTAGTCATATTATCATAGTTATTAATAAAATTTAATCTAGTTTCATCCTATTTAAATAATATTTAGTTACTTTTGAGAATTTTGTTGGTTTACCAACAAAAAACGCGTCGATATGTTCTTTTGTGAGAACTCTTGGTTTGTTTACAAAAAAAAAGCTGAGCAAGCGAGTGGCGTCATTTTCCTTAAAAGAGGCATTAATTTTTGACATTTATTTAACAAACTTATTTATTTGTTCCTCCCATAGGAACTTATTTATACCTTGACAAATTTGGTACATAAATAAGTTTATTTGTTAATTAACATGTTAGTATATGATGTGTAGACGGTTATTAATTTGTTAATTATTTAGTAGAAGATAACTATTAATTGGTTGCACTAAGTTTTTACTTTGTATAAAATTTTAATATATTTTATCTTATATATGTCATTCTATTTTAAGATATGGATAATTATCAAAGAAATTTGTCCAATTATAAGACATTTATTTGATTGATTACGGTACAACATGATATTCAAAGATGAGAAATATTTTCTCATTTAAACAATACCATAGAATAAATGTTACTATCATTTAAGTAGTACCAATTTGATTGAAGGGCTTTAAACGAAGCCATTATAATCTTTCCTAGGGGATCTAAACTCATCATAAATAATGTTATGGTTTCTCCTAAATCTCGGAGAAATTTGTTGAGTTTCAAAGATATCCATGAAAATGGTTATTATATCAATACAGTGGATGAGATGAATCTTGAATATCCTGGTATCACCAAGAATGTCTCGGCGAGGAAATGTATTATAGAAAAGTTTCTGTTTATCTTAGTTTATTGGACAAATGTCACGACCAGAGAGAACCCAAATCGTGGAGCACGGGACAAGGGACCCCAAGAGACTCAGTCAACCCATGGCATAAGCATTCGCTAACTCATTCAATAAACATGGAAAACATAATTATAAACTCAGTGGAAGTCTAACTTAACAAAACAACATAATGAACATTTGAAGCTAAAAACATGTTAGTACGATAAGCTTCTAATTTGGACGAGTTGATGGGACAACACCCCCAACTAGCTCAGAAATACTGGAACTGAAAACACGCTCAAGATAACTGAAAGTCTAGTCCTCGGAAGATGAAGACTCACCAACCAAGCAGTGCTAACTCGATAAGTGGCTACGAACGAGGGGATGAACACAGAAATAGGATCTGCATCATGAAACGATGCAGCATAGAAGTATATGCGTCGGTACGTGGAATGTACTGAGTATGAAAGTAAGTAAACCTCTTTGATAACATGAATCATTAAAACCATTCATACACATATAATGAGCTTTAGAGTAAGTAGAAGACTACAAGCATTCATTACGAAATCGAACTCTTATCACAACATGTTCATGCATGGCTTTAGAACCTCATAACTGACTCGAATAACTCAAAGTTAAACATACATTTAAATGTTTAACAATGAGTCAAACCTTGCTTCTTGAACATGCATGCATAGGATAGTTATCATAGGTAATAGATATGCAAATTCGAATGATATAGAAACGTTAGGAGACTCGTCCTTGACATACCACGATAGAGCACGTGGTCCCGACTATTACACTCAGAGTAGCTGAGCCGTCAAAACCTTGTCAAGGCTAGGGACGTGTTACACCCCATAAAATTCCGGACACATAGATGGCCTATTCGCGTGTTGGTTAAGAGTATTTACAACCCGTACATGCTAGAAAAGGCCGGGGAAAGATCGGACGAGCCTGTCGAACCATCATGGAAGGAGCCGGGGCAGAGCCCTCCGTGATGGCAGCGTGTCACGGAGGTGGGGCCTCCGCACATTGGCTGTGACACGTTGGGCTGTCCGGGCCCGAAGTATATAAAGCCCCTTCGATTTTAATTTGGTATATTCATTATAATTTCGAGAAGCTCGTGAAAACAGAGAGCGAAGGGAATATAAGTATCGTTCGATTACGCCGTCAAACGTAGTCCATAAATCCAAATTAACCTCGAATACAGTATTTAGCAGCAGAGAGCATTTTTACGGATTTTGTTTCGCGAGAATTCGAGGCGGAGCAAATCATCGAGCTACCGAGCTAAGGTAAGGTAGAATTGCTCAAATTAGTGTCAACGTGCTGCTAGCCTTAAAGTGAATGCTTCTCCCTTCTGGACTTTCGGAAAATGGCAAGTTTAGACCGTCTTTCGATAAGCCTAAGTTTAGGCTATAAATATATCGAAAGTGACGTTTTCTTCCAGAATATTGATGTATTTAGTACTAATTGACATATATGTGAATGCGGTTGGGAGAAATAGCGCAGATGTTTGACAGGCTTCGTCCGATAGTCGGATAACTCGAGGTTAAGGTATGTAAAGCCCATTTCTTCGGCAAGTTAGTAGCTTTAGCCTTGTAAATCATAGTAAACTCCGAATTTGAGTTCCCAAAGTTGAATGTTGAGTATTGGTAGTTAAATCAAATCTGGTTTTGCGTTATTGTATCGTACTCAGTTCGAATGTTAGTGAAGCATGTGCCAAATGGCAGTTAGCACTCAGTTTAGTATATACTTGATATATAAGATTACTTAAGCATGTTTTAGAATAATATGGGGAACTGAGATAATCAGAATACAAGTTAGTAAGTAAAATCGAGATAGACGAAGACGGTATCACGGCTACGGATTAGCCATTCGGACGAGATGATATTTTGGCTACGAGATTAGCCAAAACGAGCGAATGAATATCATGGCCTAAAGTTACTTCTTGCGGTTAGATAAAGATCACGGATTCCCAGTATAAACGATAGCAGATCGTTATAATACGAGAAAAGAGATCAAAATGAGAATCGAGATTTCGAGATAGTATTTTCGTTAAACATGCTTGCTATTTATGTGCCTATTGTTTGTTGAGACTTGGCTGTATCGTGAGGGCACCCTTTTGAGCATCCTCGCCTGGGTTGGTAATCGTGTCGCCCGAGCCGGTGGATTCGTCCTCCAAGAAGTGGCATGTCGTCCCCAATTTGGATGAAGATGGGATGAAGCTTTCCCCATATCAGAGGCATTGACATTACGGTACGAGATTAGCCTGTTGTGCGCAAGCGCTTGGAAGAACAGATTCGAGATGCAGTTTCGGATACGAGATACGATGGAGTCCTCGAACTCAGATATAGTTATTTATATATGGAGGCTATGGCCGGCCAGGAGACCCGGAGGCGGCGGTGCTCTAATTGCGAGATGAGTGGAGTGACTTATTTTTGGGGTTTTGGCTTGGGATAGGGGTATATAGATTGTTTGCTTGCTTGGCACCATCCGGCTTATGGGGGTTGGTATTGGATCTTGCTTGCTATATATATGTATTTATGTGCTATATACTTGCTAATAGGCAATGGTCGTCGCGTCTGGTACGCTCACCTTTCTGTCCCGGTACAAAGGTTGATCCGACATACAGTTCTTGATTGATTTCTCTCACTTCATTATTATTTCTAGTTATGTTATTGTATGTATTCAGTTGTATTCAGTTCTTTTCATACTGTTACCGGCGATGCAGCGCCCAGTGGGAAACGACTGCGTTACTGACTTTGCAGTGCTTCGTAGACAAGGAGGCGATCCTCGTGATTCCGGCTAGCTATGAGAGTCATCGGCTCCTGTCATGGAGCTTGATTTTGAGGTGTAGATCATTTCCTTTTGTTGTACGGTATGGGTAGGTCGTGGCCACTGTCCCGATCGGTTTTATCAATACTCGTAGAGGCTTTGCGAGATGGTATATATTTATCTCACAATTGATTGAGCGGTCGTGTGAGCCGTGCATTGTGTTTAGTTATTTAGTATTCTTGTTTATCTTTGGTAGTGTGGGGCCATAGTTTTGATATTAGTGGTATTGCTTATTAGGTCACGTAGTTATTCAGTATTCTCTATGTTGAGGTTTGAGATGACTAGACGACATGGTGGCCTTGTCGGCCCATAGGTTCCTTGTTATGAGTAAGTTTCTGGTTAGCTATTGTATTGTATTCAGGTGGCTATAGGCCCGATCGAGGCGGAGAGAGCTGTGTTCCCGGCCGTTATATAGCCCGTTGTTTTCAAAAATCAGAAATAGAGCTAGGCAGGCACCGAGATGTGCAGAGCTCACCGGTGCTTGATCCGAATCTTTACTAGGGCACCGGTACCGATCATACCCCAGCGGGCGTGACACTTAGGCTCGCGGTTAGCTTTCCCGGAGTCGCTTCCTAGGGCACCGGAGTGCAGTCCGCCCCCAAGGCGGGGCGTGACGGGACAGCTACCATGATATCGATATCAAGTTGAGAGGGGGCCATTCGGATAGCTACAAGGAGGTCAAATAATATAATAGAGTCAACCTCGTTGGCGCGTAGTTACGGGGTGTAGGGTTATCGACCCTTAGCCCACTCGGTGCTAGACTCTTCTCCCAAAACATGCAATGCTCTACATTGTATAAATACGAAGCTCAACATGAAATCGTGCATAAAATCAACATCGTATGAAACGAAGCTCAACATTGTCTATTGACAAAGCTCATTAGGAAATCATGCCTGGCTAGACATCATATAAATATGAAGGTCAATATTGTCATTTCGACAAAGCTTAAAATGAAGTCATGCGTAGACTCAATCATCATGTGAAATGAGCTTAACATTGTCCTTGATAAAGCTCTCGACAATAACATGCATAACAATTAAATTTACGCATAAAGAAGGCTTTACTTTGAAACATACCACAAGATAGAATTTATAATAAGGGTTAAAGGAAAATTTCATATTAACCATGTGGTAAGCTCATGTCGGGGGAAAATCACAATTTAAAATCATCATTTGGGCATATTTAATCTTCTTTGAAAACCTCATCAAAATCATGGGTAAGGCTGGAAACATCCTTTTCATCATCTACTCCATCATCATCACATTCTATTATGAACTACCCCACATGGACGTTCTAGATTCAATTTTAGAAAAATAATTTTGTAAAAGAAATTAAGTTAGAAATCTGTCAAGCTCGATAAATCATCAATATCAACTCAATTTAATCATACCTATGAGTAGAAATGTAAGCATGATGCAATTGAATAAAAACCCATACTTGATCATCAAAAACCAATCACAATTTGATAGGGAATGGGCATGGGTGTGAAAGGGCTCCCATTAATAGCCTTACATACCTAGGATTGAAGAATCTAACTCTTCCTGTTACTTGACTAAGATTCCAATTGGAAAACTTGGGAATTCACCTTGATTCTTCTCAAACCCCAGCCTTTGCACATGAAGCAATAAGCACAGATGGGTTTTCTTTGCTAAAAACCCTCTATTACTAATTTAAAACGACGTAGTTTAGGCCACTTAGAATTTAGAAATTCTGAAAAAAAGCCTTTGCGAAATCGTTGAAAATAGCTGACGGGGTCTAGTGGACAACAGCAGCTTCATCTGGGTATATGATCCGTTGGTTCATCTGTCAAGTACATTGCCTCATCATTCATGAAAATTCATTTTCTCAACAACGACCCTCCCTAACGAGTCGTTAGGGTGGCGACGACTCTTTAGATACCATAATTAAATACAACGGATAAGCTTTAGCATTTTCTCTAGAACCACCCCACGATTGTCATGACGACTCGTGGTGGTTGACCACGAATCGTGCATCATCGTGGGGACCTCAGGTCCATCATCATCTAAGGCCTTCCCCCTGAGTCACCTGATGACTCGTTAGGCTTCCCTCATGAGTCATTCGAGTGACTCGTTAAGCTATTCGTAACATTTTGATTTTCTCTGATTCACTTAGGTCAGATTCTTGAATTCTCGGGGTAGAACAACAAATATTAGTGAAATTGAGGCACATCCTATAGTAAACCGAGAGTTAACTAATTCCAATACTTTCATACTTTGGCATGATCGTTTGGGACATCCCCGGATCTATAATGATGAGACGAATTATAGAAAATTCAAATGGGCATCCATTAAAGAACTTGAAGGTTCTTTCAAATGGTGAATTTTCTTATCTTGCTTGTTATCTAAGGCAAGTTATTTATGAGACCATCACCAATAAAAGTCGAGATTGAGTCCCTAGTTGTCGGAACGCGTATACATGAGGATATTTGTGGACCTATCCACCCGCTAGTGGAGTACTTTTAGATATTTTATGGTCCTAATAGATGCTTCCTCTAGATGGTCTCGTGTGTGCCTATTGTCATCTCGAAGAGCACGGAGTTTGAAAAATTATTGGCACAAAAATATAATTATGGGCACAATTTCCTAATAATCAAATTAAGTCCATTCGCCTTGTGTCTTTGTAAGAGTTTTCATCCCAAGCATTTAATGATTATTGCTTACCAATTGGGATAAGTTGAACATCTTGTAACTCATGTTTACATTCAAATATTTTTGTTGAGTCACTAATTAGCACTACAGTTGATAGCAAGACCGTTGCTCATGAAACTAGAGCTGCTGCATATGTTTGGGGTAATGCGATTCTACATCTTTCAACACTTGTTCGTATCAAGCGGGTAAATTATCATAAATTTTCTCCGTTGCAATTGATTTGAGTCAAGAACCTAATATATCTCATCTGAAAATTTTTGGATGTCTTTGTATATATACTGTGCTTTTGACAAATCGCATAAAGATGGGTCTCGAAGAAGGTTAGGAATTTATGTTGGATTTGAATCGCCCTGCATTATTCGCTACCTTGAACCATTAGCTGGAGATATGTTCTTTGCTCGATTTGCGGTGTCGGTTTGATGAGATACTTTTCCCAAAATTAGGGAGAGAAAATAGTGAAATCGAAAGAGAGAATTTTGTGAAAAATCCATCATTGTCTCATCTTGATCCATATGATTCTATTTGTGAGCAATAAGTACAAAAGATTATTCACCTACGAAAATCGGATCCTTTTGATGGAGGGGAAAGAACCGCGGCTATAGGTGCTGCTCGGCAGCTGATACATTACCCGGATTGCAAATCAAATGCGAGGCAGCATTTACAGTTTGAAAAGGAGTACTAAATCACATATTCTGAGAGAATGTCCCAACTCAAAATGATGTCCTGAAGGACCGTCTACTAGTTTCTGACTAATAAGTCAAAGCATTCCTAAAGCGTGGTAGACCATTGGGTTCTAAGATTGAAATCCTAGAAAAAAATAAATGGTCAAGATGACACTACAAAATAATCACATATGAAAGTTAAAGACTTGAGCAATTTTGATATCCATGAAGGGAATCAATGTGAGCCTAAGACTCGAGAAAATAAGGAACTATCCATAAATTCAAGTGATCTTGGAATTAGTCGATCGAAAGCAGTGGTGGATTATGTTTTTGCATATAGTGCAGCAAAATCATGCAAGATAATGAGGATATTGAACCTCAATCTGTCACGAGAATGTGGAAACAAAGAAATGATTGACCAAAATGGCAAGAAACAATTCAATCAGAATTGAATTCACTTGTCAAGCGTGAAGTTTTGGGACCCATAGCTCAAACACCAAATGGTATTAAGCCTGTTGTCTGTAAATGGGTCTTTGTGCGAAAAAAAAAAAATGAGAAAAATGATGTGCAAAGGTAAAAGCACCTTGTTGCTGAGGTTTCATAAATTACAGTGTCGACTATGAAGAAATATACTCATCAGTTATGAAAATGCAATAACATTGCGTTATCTTATTAAGGTTCCCTTTGTGTAGAGGCTTGAAATGCATTTGATGGATATTGATTGCAACCTATCATATGGATACTTCATAATGAGATATACATGAAAATTTCCGAATGATTTAAAATACCTGAAGCATATCGTTAGTCTTGAAAAATGTATTCAATCAGTTACCAAAGATCATTGTATGGTTTGAAGCAATCCTAGACCGCATGTTATAACCATCTTGGTGAATATTTAATTAAGAAAGTTTATATAAATGATGAAATTTTTCAATGTGTTTTTATAAAGGAAACAACATCAGAGTTTGTCATACTTGTTGTTTTATGTAGATGACATAAGAAACCTTATTGGAACTCAGCAAGAGCTAAAAGGCAATTGATTATTTAAAGAAGAAATTTGAGATAAAAGACCTTGGAAAGACAAAATTATGTCTTGTTAAATAAATTTGAGCATTTAAAATGGTGTCTTTGTTCATCAATCTGGCTATACAGAAAAGGTGTTGAAAAGATTTTATATGGATGGTGCACATCCATTAAGTACTCTGATAGTTGTTCGATCACTTGGTGTATAAGGATCGTTCAGGCCTCCAAAGAAAGAATGAGGAAATTCTTAGTCTGAAATACCATATCATAGTGCAATTGGTGCACTAATATATCTTGCTAACACTACAAGACCTGATATAACCTTTTCGGTTAATTTGTTAGCAAGGTATAGTTACTTCTACTAGAAGGCATTGGAATGAGATCGAAACACATAATGTTGTATCTAAAAGGGACTACGATATATGGACTTATTCTAACAATTGCGGTTCCGATCTTGTTTGTTATGCGTGCGGGGTATTTATCGGCCCACACAAAGCTCGACCTCAAACTGGCTATGTGTTCATATGTGGAGAATGCTGCCATATCTTGAGATCTCTGAAAGTTTCTCATAGCCACTTCATCAAATCATCTTTGGATAATAGTTATTCATGAAGCAATAGAATATTGTGGTTGAGGTCCATGATACCTCTCATTAGAGAAAATGCGGTTTGAAATATGACAAAGTACCCATAATTTTATATGAAGATAATGCAGCATGCATAGCACATCTAAAGGGAGGATTCATAAAGAAGATAGAGCGCGAAGCACATTTTGCCAAAGTTTTTCTATACACATGAGCTCTCCAAAAGAATGGTGATATCAACGTGCAACAGATTCGTTCAAGTGACAATGTGGCTGATTTATTCACCAAGTCTCTACCAACTGCAACTTTCAAGAAGATAGTGCACAAGATCGGGATGCAAAAATTCAATGATGTTCTAATTAGAGGGAGTTAATATGCGTTGTACTCTTTTTCCCTTATAAGGTTTTGTCCCACTGTGTTTTCCTTGTAAGATTTTTAATGAGGCATCCAAAATGCGTATTATTAGATATGTGTACTATTTTTCCTTCACTAGATTTTTTCCCACTGGAGTTTTTCTAGTAAGGTTTTAACGAGGCACGTTATCTATAAAATAGACATTCAAGGAGAGTGTTATAAATGTATTTGTATTATAGTGAATGTCTATAAAGGTATTTGTATTGTAGTGAATGTGTGTATTTATATTATAGTGAAGGTCTATCTTTTGGAGAAAAGTTAGGAGGAATTATTCCTATAAATAGAGGGATTCTCCATCATTGTATTTAATCTCATTAAGAGAAATAAGAACTTCTCTCCTTCTCTGTTTCTATACAATATTCTTGTTTTTTTCTTTATTATTTCATAACACAATGAACGTTAATAAAATTATTCCAACATTTGTCTTTTAGAAAATAATAGTGTTTTTTTTTTTTTTGAGATATCAAAATAATTTTTCCTAGCATATTTAGCAAAGTAACTAAGAGAAAAGGCTTCCCTTTGACGAGTTCAGGGGTTGAATAAAAGAAGGCTCCATTTACGTGCCACCACACACATTCCTAAACCAAACCACAAGTAAATAAGACAAGCATTTCCCCCTTGTTCTTTGCTGCTTCTTAGTCCTTAAGCATTTTACAGATGCATCTTGTTACTAGCACGCTTTGAGTAAAAATAAATCATCGATCACCACTAGCCAACAACAACAACAGAGAAAGTGTTTTAACATAGGAGTAATGATGATTCAACCATTATTTGGGCTTGTATTTGTTGAAGTGGCTGTGATATTGACCCTCATATTCCGAACACCTTTAAGAAAACCGGTATTGATGGCATTGGATAGATCGAAGCAAGGGAGGGGACCGGTGATAGTAAAGAGTGCTGGAGGAACCTTATTTGTGGTTTTGGTCTCAATATTGTTCAATGTCACTCTAATGCAGAACCGTGCAACCGATTCTGGCACCGTTAATCCAACTGATCAAGTTCTATTGGCTAATCACCTCCTCGAAGCCTCACTCTTGGGTGACTCACTCTCTTCTATTACATAGTTTTTCTTCATATTATCTGTTGTTTCTCATGTCTCGAATTGTGTATTATTGTGTATAGTTTTATACGGTTTCTATTGCTCTTTTTTTTAAGTCAGGAGTCTATCAGAAAAAGTCTATCAACCTCTGAGGTAGGGTAAGTTAAAATGAAGATTATAAATATTCATAAACCCGAATCTTCGGTATGGCTTTGAGATTGAATCTTTAGAACCATGTTCTTTAGAAGGCGTAGACCTTTATAACTATAATTTTTCTCTCGATTCTACCTCCTGCAATAGTGATCTATCCTGTCAAAAAGATACGACAATCAAAAAAGCTTCAATCCAAAATTAACCAAGGACAAAAACAAGCTACAAACTTTAGCAACCGTTTGCATGCTGACCTTATGTGAAAAGAAAGCAACACATTAACTTGTTCTTATTTAGGGTTGAGGCATAGTAATTATTCTTGTCATACTATATTTGGTATATGATGTAAATTTTGATGTCTTTTCTGTTTTTTCTGGTGTACGGATGCAGGGTTTTCATTGTTTCTTGCTTTGGTCATAGATAGACTTCACTACTACATAAAGGAGCTCCGTTTGCTAAGGAAGACATTGGAGACAGAAAAGAAAACAAACCAGAGCCGCGAGGTGGAAAATGTGACATCAAAAAGTCCTAGCAAAAGTACATAGGCTATATATATCTAAGTTTACCAACTATATTCTCTGTTTGTTTGATCTTTTAGGTTATCTTTCCTAGTGCATGATCATGTGGTATTTTTTTTCTCCAATTATTTTGAAGCCCCTTTGTATTCCTAAATGTCTGATTTTGTAGTTTGTATGATTTATTTATTCTAAGAGTATTCCTTTATGTAACTTCTACTCTTGTTGTTATACATTGCCAAGAAATAGAAACGGAACGAACCATAAATTCCAGAAAAAGCTTAAACTATAACGCTGGCGTTTCTTTAAAAATTTTCAAAATAGTCTGTAAGAAATTTTTTAACTTTTGCAAACTCTTTTTATTTAAATAGCTTTTGCAACAAAAACAAAAAGAAAAAGTGAATTGTTTTTTTCTTTTTTGGAGAAGTACGCAAAATATACCAAAAACTAAACTAATTACATCAAAAATGGACCGTGTCATATTAATTACCCATAATATTTAATTAGACCAAAATAATTATAATTCGTGCCCCATTATCAATTTGAAGGTCTTTTGCGCATAAAATACCATGATAGTATATGAATAGAATGTAATAGTATCATGATGTATACCATTACAGTATATGGATATACCATGCCAACATTATGCATAATTGAGTGTATCCCTAAAAGACGAATCATTCCTCAGTGATACCATGACAGTATATGAATAAATTACGACGGTGTCACAAAGGATTGAGAAGCCCTGCATGCTCTACGTCTGAAAATCTGTGAATCCCTCCCTACTTATGTTAAAACTTTCCAAGGTCCGTCTTATAGAATCCAAGTTGAAAGAGATAAATTGAACAAGTATGTTGTATTCTTAAAAGACTACTCATCTTCAGTAATACCATGAAGGTATATAAATATACTATGATAGTATCATGAAAGCTTGCGAGATAAAAAAAAAATTATAATTAATTAGGGAGTATAAAAATAAAAAGGCAGCGAGCATGGGGCAATTACATAAGTTTCCCCTCTTATTTTTTTCCTTTTGAAGATTTACTCCATTCTTCATAAACAACTAAAACAGACAGCGTCCACAAACTATGTCCATTTTACTACCTACCTACCTTTATTAGATTATATTGAACATGTTACCGACGTGATATTCATCTCCAGTTGGGCAACAGAAGTAAAATTTGAGGGCATCTGACAGGAAGTAATTTCCTTTTTACAACAGTAAATCTAAATACATATTGGTTTCCAAAGACTTAACCAATTGACAACACAGGCATAGATCATAAACCAATGTACTTTCTCTCAATGAACTTTCCCAGATAAACTATAGAATACACGATCCTCGAAGTGATCAAGTCAAAAGTAGAAAATTGAAATGAAGAGACACTACAGACATAAAAACCAACTCCCAGAACACCAGAAAAGCTTAAATTCTAATACATTATGATAGATGCTAACTTGATGAAGAAAACAATGGTAGATGCTAACTTAAGAACAAAATAAGACTACTGTGACAGAGTAAGCTACACACGCCACTTTCGCAGGATGTGTTATTTTCCTGCTTTTTACGACTTTCCGCTTAGCATAAGTCCACGGTTTTTGAGAAACTCGATTGTAGATTGAAGATACTTGTTGTCAGAGCTCAAAGATAGCTTGGCAGTTTCGACCAGCTTGGAGCAAATATCTGATGCTCCTTGACATACCTGCTTAACAAGCATTCTCGGATTAAACAAGGGAACTTTGACTATCTACTTGCATCAAATCTTACAAACAATCCAACATTTTAACATTCATCCATAAGAGATTGGAGAGATTTGAAAAAAGCTTTCTTTTTCATATTTGGTACTGGTACCAATTTGAATGTCTTGGATATTAGGTGCAGTTTTAGATACCAACCAGGATGAGAGGTCCTTCTGTCACAGATTTCAGGAAAAAAAATAAGAACAGTGACTTACTTCAAAAGAAGATGCAATAGCATTGCAAGCATCAAGTGCAAGATTTCCTCCAGCAGCCTTCAAAGACAGTATTCAGAATCAGCTTAATAATGGTCCCCTTGTTCTTTTATCTTTCATGGAAGAGCAAAGGATAAGCAAGATTTTACTTGGATTGGTTCTTGTAAAACAGTATCGATTAAGCTCTGAAGAAGAACAGCAGAAAATGAAAGAAGCTCTTGCAGATATTGTTGATCACAATAGAACAAAGAGTCATTGCCCATAACCTGGATGCGTGATTAATCAACAGTAAAAAGGTAAATGCACTAGGAAACTTGTGAAAGAATGAGAAAAATATGTAGATATAGAATCAGAGGAAGAAAAACTAGTAAGAGAATGAAGGTATCCCTTTTTTAGGACAATCTTTAATATCCATCATTTATAAACATAGAGTACAAGTCATTGTGCCCACAACCTAAGTTGCTTGGACTTGGGTGCGGGTGTCCGATATGGATGTGGATCTAGAGGTCGGATCCTTCATGATCTAAATTTTAAGATTCGGGGATACGGATCCAAGTATGGATACCGGTACGGGGATTCGGCTAAAAAATAATTTAAATATCTAAAAATAGAATTATAAAACCTAGATTATAAGATATTACACGGAAAAGTTGAGGAAAAAATATTAAGCAAGAGAAGAATCATAGAAGGAAATAAAAGAAAAAAGAGTGACATAGAAATTTTTATATACACGGTATTCCATTTTCTTCAATTTCACCTTAGCTTTTGTTTTGATTACAAAAATTATTGAATCTGTTCAGAATTTTCTGGTCGATTTTGGTCAAAGTATCCAGAATCGATTGACCACATTGGGTACGGATCTCACACCCACGTCGTGTGGACACGGGTGCGGCACCGAAAATCAAAAGTCCGAGCAACTTAGCCCATAACAATAATTATAACTGCCAATCTGGCCTATCTCTAAAGAAAAAGTATATAGTTATAACCATTCCACCAGTAAATAAAATGGATACATGTAGAATGGCCTAATATGGCTAAATGTCAATGGCACTTTGTTCTTTATCAAGTTGTACTCATGCACCATTCATCACACACACCCATTGTAAGGGTCACTCATGATGTGGTCGGGTGGGTAGCCAAATTTCAGAACTGTCTCACTCAGAAAAAATAAGAGAAGAGGAGAGTAATGACTTGACGTATTCAAGACACTTTTTATAGGTGTCAAACACAACACACATGATAATTCTCTTAGTGTGAGACGATATCTCTTAAGAAAATACTAACATTCTAGCAGTACCTTTCTAATAGAAAAAAATCTTCCTTCCCTCTCTCTGCTTACCACCCTCTCGTCATCAGTTTTAGCAAGGGATGGGATCTTACAATTTATTCCCAGGTCATCTTTACTTGTATGCCTACACTCTTTGGTTTGTATTGCTTGGAAAAAAAAAGATGTTAACACAAGAAAAAAGAATCTACATAGACACAATTAAAGGTTTGTGCTGCATATATCCTTCATATGCCTTAAGACAGCCAAGAAATATTACCATTTTAGTGCGACTAGAATGATGAAACAATTTGAACATGTGTATTTATCTATTCTTTTTATTTATCTGATAGGTCAAAGCGTTTGTTAAATTTTTTATAGTATTTGTTAATGAGACATAAAGTTGGTGTCATAATAACAAACTAAATAATACAAACATGTATTAAGCCTTTCAAAGAACTACCAAATCATTGCATACAAGACTGATTTTCCTGTTTGTGCCCAAAAAAAAAAAATACAAGCGGACAAAAGAAAACTCTAATCACCTAACAACAACTGTCGGCTCTTTCAGAAGTCTAATCTCCTCCTCTCATACATTAATCAAGTATACAGTAAGAAATGAAGGAGAAAAGATATTACTGAATTGTATTCTACATAATTACGCTGAACTCTATTTATAGACACTACATTACAATCCTTTTCCATGTAGGATACTATATACAATCCCATTCTTATTTATATTTTTCCATGTAGGATACTATATGCAATCCCATTCCTATTTATATTCTGACATTCCCCCTCAAGCTAGTGCATACAAGTCATATGTACCGAGTTTGTTATAGATATAACTAATATGAGGACCAGTGAATAACAACAACATAACTAGTGTAATTCACAAGTTGGTTTTGGGGAGAGTAGGATGTATGGAGACCTTACACCTAAGAGGATTAGCAAGTGACTCGGTGAAAATTTCTACAAGTTGATCACTTCACTTCACAAATTCTGTAACAATATCTTTTCTGGGATAAAATGACAGCCAATTTCAATGTGCTTAGTTCACTCGTGAAATACCATATTCAATACAACATGAAGGATCACTTGATTACTACACACAAGTTTCAGCTGATGGATTCTCCAAATTTTAGTTCTCCGCGCAACTGTTTGATCCAAACTAGCTCATAAGCTACTACAGCCATTGCTCGATATTCTGCTTATGCACTAGATCGAACAATCATAATCTATTTCTTACTCTTCCGGGACCTCGAATTACCCCTTACTAAAACACAATATCCACATGTAGAACGTCTATATAAAAGTGATCCCGCCCAATCAACATCTGTATATCCAACAATCTGCTTATGGCCTCAATCCTCGAAAATAGTCCTTTGCCAGGAGCTGACTTTATGTATCACAAAAAGCAGGCAACTGCATCCCAATGACTATAATCAGGAAGAATCCATTTACAACACTCATAGGAAAAGAAATGTCAAGTCTAGTCACTGTGAGATAATTCAACTTACCATCGCCTATATCTTCTAGGATCACCGAGTGGCTCCCCCTGTCCTGGCAGAAGTTTAATATTCGGATCCATCGGAGTGTCAATGGGTCTACATCCCATCATTCTTGTCTCCTCAAGAATGTCTAAGGCATACCTTCATTATGAAATAACAATACCTAATCTGGACTGGGCAATCTCAATACCTAGAAAATACTTCAATCTGCCAAGGTCTTTAGTTTGCAAATGTAGATAGAAATGTTGCTTTAAATTAGTGCTACCATCCAAAACATTGCTGATAATAACGATATCATCAACATAAACCACCAAAAAAATACACAAATTTGGAATAGAATGTTGATAAAACACAGAGTAATCAACTCCACTACGATTCATGACAAACTCCTGAAATACTGTGTTGAACTTCCCAAACCAGGCTCGAGGAGATTGTTTAAGACCATAAGAGTGACCCATGCAATTGATATACAAGGTTACTGGACTCCCTGAGCAACAAAACCAGGTGATTTCTCCATATAAACTCCTCCTCAAGGTCACCATGGAGAAATCATTCTTAATGTCCCATAGATAAAGAGGCCAATGGAAGACAACAACCATAGATAGAGAAAGACGGCCAAATGCTATTTTAGCCACGTGAGAGAAAGTATCATTGTAATGATGTCTAAATATCTGAGTATACTCCTTGGCAACAAGCTGAACCTTAAATGATCAATTTTTTCGTCGGGACCAACTTTGACTGCATAAGCCCAACAACAACCAACAATAGATTTACCTGAAGAAAGAGGAACAAGCTCTCAAGTATAAAAGACATCTCATAAATCATAAGACTGTCGCTATCCTGGATGAGAAAGTGCTTCACCGATAGACTTAGCGATGGAAACAAAGGACAAAGATGATACAAAGGCATAATGGGGTGATGATAGACGATGATAACTTAAAAAGGTATAATATGGGTTAGTATTACGAGTTTATCATATACCTTTTCAAAGTGCAATCAATTGACCAGGAGGAGACAAGTTCAAAGTAGGTGCAAGGTTTGGAGCAAGACGTGAATCATCTAGACCTAATGTTGGATGAAGCAGTGGCACAGTGTCCGGAGATGTAGAAGTAACCGTAGATTCCTCAAAAGTCAATATAGGTAAGATCTCACAATCTAGTGTGGATAGACTAGACAAACTAGACACCATCTTTTGTGGCTCGAATAAAACTCGAATGTCACAAATGGTTGTGAACTAATTCTAGAGGATCTGTAACTGGACATGTTGGGGAGGAATTAAGAGATGTAAGGTCGTAGAGGCTTTGTGATTCAAGCCCTGCGCCAATCGTCTGCCCCATATTGCGATCCTGCATAATAAACGATTTTTAAGAATAATTATAGCACATTTTTTAGGGCACGAGTCAAACGACTGAGAGATGCAAAACTGGAAGGACAACCAAGGACATAAAGAATAGAGTTTGGGTGACAGAGGATAGGGGATAGCTTGTCCAACTCCTTTTGCTTTTGTTTGGATCCTATTGACTAAAGTAACTACAAGAAGAGACTGTAAATAAACAATATTTGGTAGATGTGATATGTTACCAGAAATATGGTCAAAAGCACCCGAATCCACGACCCATGGTTCAAGGGAATTAGACTGCAAACACTAGCCAAAGGATTACCCGCAAAAGAAGTATCAAGATGACCAACGAGGCTTGTGGATATGTCTTCTTACTTGCTCAATACTGAAGGAATTCATTATATTTCCCTACAAATAAAGAAAAACACTGACCACATGTAATGTCAGTCTGAGCAATATGAGCATTCTTGGGTGATCAACCATGAGAATAGCAAACGTAATGAGAGTGTCCAAGCCTATTACAATAACTACAATTAGGTCAAGATCTTTCAAAACGACCTCTTCCTCATTGATTCTCCATAGATTGAGGTGTTTAATTTTCTGTGATTTGCAATGTGAGAACAGAGTCAACGATTGATGATGTGACCATTGTGTGACAGGGAGGTGCACAAGGGTAAACAAGAGAATAGTTCATCAACTGTAGGAACCACAGGACTAGCCAAAATCTGATCACGCATCAAATCTAGGCCGGTAAGAAGTCCAAACAAGTGTAAGAATTAGAAACAACGTCCGTCTTTGTTGATGTTGTTTTTCACATTTGTTGTAACTAGCATCAACCTCTCAAATTCCTCCATGACCGCTTGTACCTCTCCCAAGTAAGCAGACATATCCAATTCCTATTTCTTTAAGTTTGTCATCCAAGATGTCACATCATAAAAATGAGATACGTCACTAGTGTATAAAGTGCAAGCCTTTTCCCTAATTGAATAACATGTCTGGAATGGACGAAACAAGACATCAACTTAGAACCAATGGATCACCACAAGAGACTACATAATTGAGCGTCAACCTTTTCTCACTGTGCTTTGGCCTTTTTATCTATCTCACTAGCCTTTTTCATCAAGTGATCTTGAACATTGAACCTTGCACCACCATTCAACCGAGGAACAACAACATACCCAGTGTAGTCCCATAAAGTAGGGTCTAGGGAGGGTAGAGCGTATGCAGATTTTACCTCTACCTCAAGGCAGTGAGGTTGTCTTCGACAGACCCTCGACTCAAGGATAAACAAATCAAATCAATCCAAGGTCCTATTACGGGCGGATTAGCTAAACAACACTCTACTCCCTACTAACCTACTACCCTAATTCGAGTCTTCCACAACCTCCAATCTAAGATCATATTCTCAGTATGTTGAAACTGCACCATGTCTTGTCTAATCACCTCTCCCCAATGCTTCTTCAGTCTACCTCTACCTCTTCAGGAACCATCCATCAACAACCTCTCACACCTCCGCACTGGGGCATTCGGCATCTCTTCACAAGTCTGAACCATCTCAACCTCGCTTCCAGCATCTTGTCCTCTATCTAAGTTACTCTCACCTTGTTCCAGATATCCTCATTTCTAATTCTATCTCCTAGTATGCCCACACAACATTGCAACATCCTCACTTCCGCTAACTTTCATCTTCTGAACATCAGAGTTCTTGACCGGCAATACTCCGCCACATACAACATAGTTGATCTAACCATCACTCTTTAAAACTTGCCTTTAAGTTTTTGTGGCACCTTCTTATCACACAAAACTTTGGATCCGAACTTCTATTTCATCCACCCTGCACTATTACGATGAGTGACATCCTCATCAATCTCCTCATTACCTTGAATAATAGACCCAAAATACTTGAAACTTTCTCTCTTTTGAATAGCGTGTGTATCAAGCTTCACTTCTACATCAGCCTCATGCATCCCATCACTGAACTTTCACTCCAAGTATTCTGTCTTGGTCCCGACTCAACTTGAACCCTTTAGACTCCAAGGTTTGTCTCCAAAACTTTAGCTTAGCATTAACTCCTTCACGAGTCTCGTCAATTAAAACTATATCATCCACAAATAACATGAACCATGGTATCTCATCCTAAATTTGTTGTGTCAATGTATCCAGCACCAAGGTAAATAGAAACGGGTCAAAAGTTTATTTCTGGTGCAGCCCCATTAAAATCGAAAAGTGTTTCGATTCTCCTCACACTGTCCTTACCCGAGTCTTGACTCCCTCGTACATGTCCTTGATCTCTCTAGTGTACACCATCTGTACACCTCTAGCCTCCAAGCATCTCCACAAAACCTCTCTTGTGACTTTGTCATAAGCCTTTTCTAGGTCAATGAACAACATGTGTAAGTTCTTCTTCCTCTCCCTATATTGCTCCACTAGTCTCCTTACGAGATAAATGGTTTCTGTAGTCGAGCGCCCTCGGTGTGAATCCGAATTGATTCTCAAAAATAGTCACGCCCCTTCTCACCCTCAACTCTACCGCCCCCTTCTCACCCTCAACTCTACCGCCCTCTCTCAAAACTCCATAGTATGGCTTAGTAGCTTGATACCCCTATAGTTGTTGCAATTTTGAACTTCACCTTTGTTCTTGTACAACAGAATCATCATACTCCATCTCCATACTTGGGGCATCCTTGTGTCTTGAAAACGACATTAAACAACTCAGTCAACCACTCCAAACTCGTCCTACCTGCACTCTTCCGAAATTCAATTGGGATCTCTTCTAGCCTAATCGCTCTACCTCTATGCATCCTACGAACAACAACCTAAACCTCCTCAATCCCAACATGCCTACAACTACAATACCCACAATCGTGATGCCTCTCTGAGTGTTCCAAATCCCCTAACTTAATGACATTGTCCCCCTCTTCATTCAAGAGTTTATGGAAGTATGACTGCTATCTTCGCCTAATGA
Organism: Datura stramonium; assembly: GCA_018107945.1. Classification (NCBI taxonomy): domain Eukaryota; kingdom Viridiplantae; phylum Streptophyta; class Magnoliopsida; order Solanales; family Solanaceae; genus Datura; species Datura stramonium. The sequence continues at coordinate 159,712 of JACEIK010001457.1, read as the reverse complement.
ATGTCTCCTCTACCAGTACTTTACCGTCCTCATCCTTGATACACTTCACTTGCTCTAGGTCATGAACCTTCCTCTCTCTCGCTTTGGCTAACCTGTACAACTTCTTATCCCTACATTTGTCATTTAAATCTACATATAGGCGTTCAAAAGCTGTTGGTTTTGCTGCCATAACCACTAATATTGCCTCCTTCCTCGCCATCTTATACTTTTCCCCATTCGTCCTCTTTTCCTCCTCGTCCTTACTTTCCACCAACTTTGCATAGGCCACCTTCTTTGCCTCCCCCTTCACTTGGACTTCTCCATTCCACCACCAGTCCCCTCGATGCCCACCAAAATGGCCTCTCGAGACCCCCAGCATCTCTTTAGCCGCTTCCCTAATGCCACTAGCAATCCAATCCCACATACTATCCACATCCCCACTCCTCCCAAGCCCCCATGACCAACAACTTCTCCCCATCTCTATGGCACTGACCATAGTCAAGCTATCACATTTGATCTTTGGTCAGTCACCCACAACCCTCTTCTTCTTCCTCTTGATCTCCAAATCCATCACCAAAAGCTTATGTTGGGTCGTAAAATTCTCACTTGGGAGTCGGGATAACCTTACAATCTTTATAAAGACCTTTATCATCCTTCCTAAGGAGTAAATAACCTATATGAGTCTTAGCTACCGAACTACGAAAGATTACCAATTGCTCCTCCTTCGGGAACGGTTATCACCAAGCCAAAAGTCCTTGCAAAATCCAATAGTGAGCCTCCTCCTTCATTCTTGTCCCAGAAACCAATTCCTCAATGCACAGCGTCATAACCACTCGAAGTATGCCCCATGTATTTGGAGGAAGCTAATCTTGACCATAAAAAAATTCAATATTTGGCTTTTCAAAGGATAACAAGCTAAGATATCCGGAACTCTCATTAATGGCAAGATGTCTTGAGTATGCTTATCACCACAGTAGCCTCTGAATTTGCATTTAGCACTGGTGGTCTGTGTCATTGGAAAGTTTCGAAGTTCTATTCTTCCCGCAAATGTTGAGGTGAAACTATGTACTAGGAATTGGATTTGTGGACAAGAAGGTAAATTAATCTTCTCCATATTGATTTGTTTCTTTTTCTTAAATAACTAATCCACTGTAATAGCTTATTTTTTTCTTTTTAAATCATTTAAGATCTTGATGGATCCGGAACCGGATCCGATTCTGATGAAGATGAGATTGTTGTTGACCTTCGACTATTGTTTTCTTTTTAAATTGTTTAAGATCGTGTTTTTTTGAGTAATCCTTTTCGTTGTTATTGATTTGAATTCTTAATAGGCAACTGATTTGGTTAGGAGGTGGTGATTGAGTTAGTTGCAAGGTTTTTGTATTTTGAGTATAAAGTTGTTGGTTGTTTTAGGATGCAAGATTTGAGGTATTCCACAAAGGTAATTCTCCAAAGTTATGCCATATAAAATGCACTTTTACGTATATATTTAGGAGGTAGTGATTGATTGGTGTTCTTATTATTTTCTTGCTGGTGTAGGTACATTTTGGTGTATTAATGATGAATCTTTGGGTCATAACAACTGCTGGTGCTGAAAGATATCAACAGGAGAACAAGTTTGGTGCTCAAATAGTCAACTTTGCACCTTGTCCTCTGTCTCCATGGTGGTTTCTAAGGTGTCTGTTATTGGTGGTTGTAGCTGTATCTTGGGTCTGTTAAATATAAGCTTATATGGACATACATATCTGTAAAACCAAATTTAAGTTCCCCATAGATTATATTTTCCATATTCTAACTTATGTCAGTTAGACTGCAATAATTGTTGTTCTCAACTTCTGGGAATGAGTCACCAAAATATATGTCACTACTGCTTCTCCAGCTGAAGCCACAAATTAATGCAGCAATTGCATTAATCAAGAATCCAAAAACTTGAGTTAATATTTTTGATGTCCATTGAATGGGAAAAATCTGGGAGTTATGAGTGAAAAGTGTAATGCGTATGGAATTTTAATTTGTTGGTAGTTGGGAGTTTCTTCTTAATGCTTGAAAATTTTTGTGCATTTGGGCAACTGACTTGGATAATTAAGTGTATTTGCTTTTGCTTTAGGCAGGATGAAGAGAGCACTATATTGTTTGCTATCCATATTATCCGTGACCTGTAATCTTTTCTGTACCATCTTGGTACCATTTTAATAAATAACTTTACTTATATTAAAAAAGTGTTTACTAGATGATCCTATCAAAATGCAACTAGCATGCTCTCTAATGTTGGGACGTATGACCTCTGGAAGAATGTTTTCACCTATTCAGATTCCCATCCTGCAAAGGTCTTACAAGAATACATCTCAAGTCACCTGCAAACTGCCACTAATGGACCTCCGCTACCATGACCTTGTCACTAGTAACATAAAATGAATTTGGGAAGCCTTCTTTGAATGTGGTGTCACCATACCAAACATCAAGCCATAACCGTATTCAGTTTACATTTCCCACCTAGAATCCAATAAACTTTGAGAAGATTAAATTCCCTTCATATTCCATTTCCACACGCTTGTCCACATAAGTAATTGTCACCTCCTTAAAATTCATATCAGTCACATCCATACTTCGCATTCTCTTCGCATGGTAATCTCTGTAACTGTTTTCTATATCAAAAGTATCTAATATACGAAGAGCCGGCTCATCCAGCTGACCGAGTGAATTATTTCATTCAACCTATATCATTTCTTAATAAGCCGCCTTTTGCAGGAATATAAGTTCTTCCTACTTCGTCACAGCTGATGCATTGCACAGCTGTGACACCTATCCGTTGGATCAGAATGCATTTCTAATAATTACTAATGTAAATATCAGATGTGGCTGCTATATAATGTTCTATGTCACTGCTTCCTTTAAAAAATAATATTCCCAAGAAGGAGAACAACCATGCTGTCTGCTAAGCTGGATAACAGGATATCAACGTGCTTGACTTTAGCTACTTTATCAGAAAGGANGGGGCCTCCCAATGCTGTCTGCTAAGCTGGATAACAGGATATCAACGTGCTTGACTTTAGCTACTTTATCAGAAAGGACTTGAGCATATAGCACTAGATACTGAAGATGAAGATACAATGCATCTTTAAGGAAATGTTCCCTGTCCTATATAGTCTTTAAATAGAATATAAATTAGAATGTATAATTCTTCAAATCTCAATATTTACAAGACTAGTCTGCTAGGGCCTAATTATAGCAGCAGGAAGTTCACCTACATAAATCATCTTTAATTGCTTTAGCACAAATGATATCCTTTTACAGGCTTAACCACATAGTAACGGTTTCCTTGCATGAAATACTATACATCTGAAAATTGACTCAACCACATACTAACAATTTCCTTGCTTGAAATACCATACATCTGAAAATTGACTTAACCACATACTAACAATTTCCTTGCATGAAATACTATACATCTGGAAATTGACGTAACGTATAACCAAGTTTATAATTATGAAACAACAGGAATACCTCATCATGTATTGCAGGGTACAGGAGATTATTCTGTGATAATGCAGCAACTGTTAAGATGAGTGCACATAACACCTTCGCCTTCACACTTGGAAGCATCCTATAACACAAAATAGAACATTAATAGAGAAAGGAAAGCAAATGATAAAAGAAGATATAAGGTTGTCTCACCATGACAAGGAGCTGAGGATGGAAAACATATTCCTGGGGATGCTAGTGACTCCTAGTTCAATATTACCTAGAATGAGAATCCAGGACATAAGGCAATGTCGTAAAGCTCATTGGAAGTATAACATGATCTTCAATTATTTTGACATTTAAACACCTTAGCACACTTGTATCATTAGCTTTTTTGCTTATATAGTTAAGAAGATGCTACCAATAGGGCGGAATCAATTTACTTTTCCGTAAACTTCAGGCAGAAAATCAGTTAATGCTTTATCAAAAAAGAAAATTCAGTTTATGCAGCTCTTTGACAAAGTTCTAGGGCCTTAGGCATTATTAACTTTTTGTTCCCAATGCCAAATGTACACCCAAACTGTAGAAAATTGGATACCAACAGTAACCAATCTTATGCAAGTGCTTATAAAGATGAACAGAAAAAGAACACAGTTCATCTCAAAGAGTTCAACAACTCCACGATTGGCAACATAATTTCTACAAAATACAGAATTATAACTGATTGAAAATAATCTTCATCACATTAAAAGCTCTATATTTCCATTTCTGCATAGTTACCAAGAGACATTTCATGATCCAACTCCGCAGCTGTTTGCTTCTCCATCACTTCGTTTTAATCACCATCAGATCTAGTAGTACTATCTCCTTGCATAATCTTGGAAGCTAGACCCTTACTGTTAAGAATATTGTAATAATATTGGTAATCAATTAGGATTAGTCACAATTAAAACGATTGATTCTTTCCTGTTTTGGCACTTGTACATTCACCATTTAAACCCAATTGCTTGAAGGAATAATTAAGCCGGGTTTTCACTAAATTCTTCCTTTCTTCTCTTAAGTTTCTCACATGATATCTGAGCATTGATGAGAAAATATGTTGTGTGGTTACAATCGACATCCAGGAAGGGAAGATAGTCACCATGCAATTTTTTCTGGTGAGCTTCAGATCTGGTTGCATCATACCTATTTCGAATTATGTTCAGAAACCTACACCACCATGAGGTTTGGGATCCTCCAACAACCAATACCCAGCAAACCTCTCCGGAAGCTGACTAGCACACGCCCCCACACTCCGTAAGCAACAAGACCTATGGAAACACGTCAAGCCCATGCAACAAGTGTGTGAGACACCTTCCAGCCATCTCCATCACATATCTCTTTTTTCTTAGGGGTTGTCTGGTCAATCTGACCTGACGCATCCAGTTTCCAGTCTGTTTCTACAACACTTCAGTGTCTTCAGCCAATTTTCCTGTTTGTTTCAGTATTTCCGGCAAAGTTTCAACCCACCTGGAGGTTGACTGAAGTCAACATCCCTCCAGTTAACTTTCAGAATTTTCCGGTGATTCTCTTTCTATTTAGAAATATGCACCAGACATTCTTGAGGAGACAAGAATGGCAGGCTGTAGACCCATTCACACTCTTAAGGACTCAAATGCTAAGCTTTTGCCAAGACAGGGAGAGCCCCTTAGTGATCCTTCAAGATATAGGCGACTGGTTGGTGTGTTGAACTACCTCACACTAACTCGATCGACATCGTCTGTCATGTAAGTGTTGTACACCAATTTGTGGACTCTGTATGCTAGTCATTGGAATGCAATTGTTCGTATTCTTCTATATAAAATCAACTTCCATGGAACTACATTTTTGAGGATCAAATTCATGCTCAGATCGTCGGATACATAGACGCAGATTAAGCAGGATTGTTGGTTTTTTTAAAAGATGGTGTAGCAAAAAAGGTTGTCTCTCAGTATTTTATTAAGCCAAAAGATGGTGTAGCAAAAAAGGTTGTCTCTCAGTATTTTATTAAGCCATAAGAGGGCTATAAATCGCCAACTTGAAAACATAATATGTAGAAAATCTGCAATTCAAAAATTCAAGAAAGCTAAAATATCTCAACAACCAAAACAACCTAACATAAAATTTTAAATTCAAATTCATTTTCATCCCAACCCTAAACAACTTATTATGCTAAAATTTACTGCAGTAACTAAAAGCAAACTTCAACAAGGATCCCTTCTTATAGACGATCTACGTTTGGATGTTCTGTAGGAGGTAATTTGGTACCGATAAAATGAATTACTACCTGTAGGAGGTAATTTGGTACTTTGGAAAAGCAAGAAATAGAATGTAGTTGCTCAAGCTAGTGCAGAAACAGAATATCAAGCAATGGTTGTGGCAACTTCCGAACTAGTTTGGATCAAACAGTTGATCAGAAACTGGAATTTGGAGATATCAACCAAATGAATCAAGCTTCTCTTCATATTGTATCAGATCCGGAGACTAAACACTTCCTCCTATAGAAGTTTCCTACTTTATTAGAGCATTTTAGCCCATGGTTATTGGATATCGGAAAATGTCAGACTTGATTCTGATTTTTGATCTTACCCACTACACTACATCTATATGCAGTTTGTTCAAATTAACTGTTCACATTACAGGTTCACCAGGTGGCCATTCCCAAGCAGTTGAGATTACATGTTTTGCTTCCAACATGCTGTCCTAATTTCCAAGATGGCAAGATACAAAGACAATACAAAGGACAAGCAAAATAGAAGAATTCAAGAGGAACATATCAAAAACCTGGAATCATAACAATAAGACTGCAAAATTTGCATAATGTTGATTGAAACCCATCAATATCCTTGGGCATCCTTGAGCCTGCAGATAATGTTATTGCAATTCAATATTTTACCAAGGAAAACCACAATAATACTGGGTGGAGTATCTTAAATCTGGTTGCTTCTTGATACAGCAACATGCATAAATACCTCTCAAATTCAGACAAAGAGGCTTCACAACATATGCAAAAGACATATCAATTTGAATATTTGATCAGGTCTTTAGTCAAAGATATACGGGGTCAAACATGAAAAGATCTTGGAGAACTCAGGTAAATGGAAAGAGCAATATGTGCTCCATGCAATTTTTGCACCTTGTTACTGCGCTGACACTGAAATAACTGAGAACTTTTCCTTCTATTTTCCTCTTTATTATCTTGTCTTCATCATATTCAACTAACATTATCTCCAAAATTTCAAAAAGCAAACCCATGTTCCATGCCCTATCAACTCAAAAGCTCAAATACAAAGGCTAGACTCACAGAGTATCTCCAAAACCTCTATCTAAGCTGCACACGCCATTCCGTGCAAGTAATTTTCTTAAAGTGATGTAAAAATGAGAATAGAGGCAACAAGCACTTCACCATCCTCCCACGTCATTTTTAACTGATCATGAGCAGAATGTGATTTTGGACAATGCCCATAAGCTTGATCCATTGTTATTCTCAATAATAAACTGAGATGCTTAATTATCCATGGCCGATGTTATGATAGTATGCTTTCTACTAATGGTGACGCAAATGAGGATGAAACTGTGTTCCCTTTATTTAAATACTTAGTCACCTATTATTTAAAATAATGGATATTCCAGGCAATGGTGTTATAAGCTTCCTCAGAATCAAGAGAGGAACTTTACTCCAAAATCAGTTTTGGAAATTTATTGTAAGTGATACACTTTCAGGATAAGGAGAGGAATAGAGAAGGCATTGAAAGAAATCATCCAGCTCGATTTAATCTTGTGCATTGCAAATCTACAACTTTGAGTCGACTACAATATGCGCCAAGCAATCTGGGAAGAATTCATAGACAAACCTTCCAACAAGTCAACATTATGCAAGCACCTCAATGCTGAATCTACAAGTCCATCTGAATGAGAAACTAAACCAGCCATTAATGCAACCTGACAGCCAAAAAAGAAAAAGATTCATCTGAATTAACAGCAGCACAAAATAAGAATAAAGAAAGAACTAACAATACCTCTGCAGTTTCCAAGTAGAGGTTCAACTGCTCCAAATGAGATGGGATAGATGGTATTGTAACTTCACTGCATGCTATACAAGATTTGACAAAAATGACATAACTACTATCATTCCGTGTAGCTTTAACCACCAGTAAATTGCTGGAATGAACAACCGTCTCCTGAAAGAAGCAGAAGATACCAGAGCTGTCGCTCATCAACAAGGACTACTTGGAGAAATAATCAGTTCAAAATATCCACGCCAAATTCAAATCTTTCTACTATGTCTAAATTCTACACCGTGCTAACTTAAAAGGCAGCAAAGTGGGAGCTTAGCAATGTTAAAAGAAAACAACAAGAAAAACTACACCTCAGTCCCAAGTTAGTTGGTGTCAGCTCTATGAATCCTCATTATCAACAGCATTCCTTTAGACCCGTTACAGTCCAATATTCAATAATGTTTATTTTGGAACTAGAAATTCTCTATATTTATTACTCCCTTACAAAATTATAAGACCCTATGAATCATTGTACCTAAATCAGCATACTGTTATGACTAAGCCTTAAGCTTAAACTTTCTGTCTTACCTTAATTAAAAAGTTTTACAAACACATAAATGTCATGGCATGTTTAAAACCTTAAGTTGTAAAATTCTTTCTTTCTTTCTTTCTTAAACTTTGTCAAGTCAAACACGGTCATATAAACTAATAGAAGTAGTTGATATCACATATATGGATATTTTTCTTCTAGAGTGTTCTATTTTTTGCTAAATCTACATGGATTTCAAGAAATTGTAGGTCTTTTGAGACAACTTCCTATCATTGTGATTTTATGTCCCATCTAACTCAGAAGGATGCAAGTAATGTTAGAAAGCAAAGGACCTTTTTAACATGTTTTATAAATTAAAAACCTTCAAAAACTTTTTCATTTTTGTGGGAAAAAGGGAGTAATTTTGCAAGGATCAACTCATCTAATTATGCTTATTACAAGTAATGTAATGCAATATAGAGGATCTATTTTCCCCTTTTCTGAGTTAAATAAATTATTTATGAATATTGCACCAAGTTGGTGTTGTCTAGTACAATATTTACACATTACAAGTACATATTAAGCTTCCCAAAGTCTAACTGATATTTATACAAGTTGCAAGTTCTTGGTTACACCAAACATATAGTCTAGATAAAAGGGAACTCTTAACATGCAACAATGAGTTGTCAATCCCTTCAAAAGTTGTTTGTTAACTTTACCCACTAACTTTCTGTGAAAGATTAAGAAAAGAATTCGTTAACTTGCAAAATTCCATGTCGCTTGACCCAAAATAAACACTCTTCTGGCAAAGTATTAATTCAATTTGAATGACCTCCATTATCCTGCTAGAAAATTATTCTGCATATCCTCCATGTCTGTAAAGGTCACACAAGAGTTTACCACACTATCAAACTTAGGCTAATAACAGAAAACTTCTGTTGACATATTAAAGAATTAATTAGTTCACTGTGGGATGATCATAGAGAAGTTTTGCTTTCAATACCTATTCATCAAAAATTAAACAAATAAACAGATAAGCTTTTCTTTGTATATCCCATGGTTCAGTTGTTCCCAACTATAATCAAAGATTTCGAAAGGACCCTACTAGAAATATCAGCTATTTGAGAATTGAGACTCCAGCTTCCTGGACATATTTTTTTCCTGTCCACTGCACTTCCCCTAATAGTAGTACTGCTTTAGCTGCAGTATTAATAAGTTTCATCTATCCTTTAGCAATATATCACTACTTCAATTCCCTAACACTAATCTAAATTCTCCTTGACATGCATGTCATGAAAGTTGGTGAAACAACAGATTGTAAGTAAAACTTGGACAGGTCAAGAAAAATATTGCCCAACATTCTTTCATGTTTCTATGAAAGAAGACTTCGTAGCTATGTGAGGAAGTACTCCATTACACGAGAGTACTTTCAGTATACAGGGCAAAACAGGTTAGGGAGAAGGCAATGTATCATAAGACCAATATTACATGCACCAAATCCAGCAATATGCACACATATACACACAACGAGGAGAGGAAGTACAGGTAAGGTATTTCAGGTAAACTGGAAAGAATAATTCTCTTCAAAAAGACATAAATAACATCATAACACCAACTGACGGGGATAAAAAGAACTGGGGAACAAGAAGAGTCGAGGACATTGTAAACCTCTACAAAGTGACATCACATTCATATAACAGAAACATACAAAGAACCAAAATCTGTCCCCTATGCATAATTTTGAAAGCAGAAAATAAGCAAGATTTTTCAGGAATCCATTCAGGACATCTTTGCATATTTTGGAGAACAATAACCTTGACTTTACTCATGCTTCCAAAAGCTCCGCGGCACTGAACTAAAAAAGCTAAGTGGCGTTCAACTTCAGAACCATAATCAACCTGAATATTATGATAAAGAAATGTATTAGAACATGTAAAGCACTAATGTGTTGTACTTTGCATCTCTTGACCTACCATCTAGAAAAGGATATTATTTGCAAACAGCATTTCATTACCATTTGTATAAAACGAGAAATTAAATGTGCTGAACGGTTGTTCTCCTTATCCTTAATAGTTGAGAGATCTATGCTATCATGCAAGGACCTTGAAACTTCGAAAAGGAATTGAATGGTTGTAGGATCTCGAACACAAGAATTCCTAATAGAGAAGAAGAAAAGAGGATAAATGACAATTATATTTCCATTAGAGGAACTGACAATTTGTTTTCACTTTTCCAAAAAGAAATCTTCTAAATGAAGAAGCAAATTTAAATGTGCCCAAGAAAACCATCAGTTACCTTTGCAGCAAATTCAACATCAATTAAGTTCTATAGAACGATTTTAGGGCCAACAATGTTGTACGGGAGTGAATGTTGGGCCTCTAAAAAGCAACATGTCCACAAGATCAGTGTCGCAAATATGCAAATGTTTAGATGGATATGAGGTCATCCAAGACTAGAGAAGATCAGAAATGATCACATCCATCAGAAGATGCAACTAGCGTACATAGAGAATAAAATGAGAGAATGTCGCTTGAGATGATCTGGCCACGTGTTATGTCAACCTCTAGATGAACCGGTTCTTAGATATGAAAACATGATGATTGAATGTGTTAAAGAGGAAGACAGAAATCTTCACATGGAAAAAAGTTAACTCAAAAAATTTAGACTGTCTCTGAATTCAGGAAGATCTAACAAAAGATAGAAAACAATGGAAGTTGGAATTTTGTATACGTGACGCCAACTAAAAGACTCTTAGTATTTTAGGATATAACCACTAGACTATATTAGAGAACCCCTAGTGTCAGATAATCCTTAAGTGTGGGTATTGAAATCTTATTGACCAAAATTAGGGCATTTATGATAAAGAAGATTCATACAGCTGACCCAACTAGCTTGGGATTGAGGCAGTTTTTGTTATTATTGTACTTTAATTTCTCGTCAACAATTAAGGAGGATGCATTTTGTTTATAGGTGAGATGGCAATGAACCTCCCCATCTGAGGGATCATAATTTTGTGTGGCCATCATACACATCCTAAAGAGCCTGTATACTGTTTATGTAATTTACATACAAATACATAGAGGTGAAATACAATAAAGAGAGAGCTCCAGCTTCATATGCCAGCATAATTGCTTAGTGTACTTCCCTTTAAATGGTTAAAGGAATATTTTTTGGGCAATCAAAGTGGTTATTCTCTTCGCTCTTTTGTAGATATTAAACTTAGACAAAGGAGAAAAATATCCTTTTTCTTACAGATACCATGCATATCCTTAAGATAAGACTACAAAACCACCCTGTCAGAAAATTGACCAGCTAGAAAATTTCGCAGTCCATGCTAGTTAAGAGCATAACGGTCCAGATACTTAAGAGTATACTGTTCCAACATGGATCAGAGGGCGCGAGAAGTGGTTATCATCTTAAAATTTCACAGCTGAGTCAGCCAGGTCTTACTCAGTGACTTTAAACAATAGGAGTGCTTTCTTTCCATCTTAAATGGTGCAAGGAATATACCTATGCAGGAAGAAAATGCTGCAGATTATTGCTCGATGAAACAAAAATTGGTGTTCAAACACACATTTGGTCAAAACAATTATACCTTGTGGCTATACTAAGGATCCGCATATTGATAATCGTCCTAGAGCTCCCCTGCATCACGCTTAATATTTGATTGAAATGGTTCTGCAAAATGATGATGGTAGTTCGGCTCAACATTAAGTGATTTATATCCCCGTTCTACCAAGATACAACAGAACTGATTGCTGGGCACTATTTACAAGTTAACATGTATATTGATGATTGTTTATCATATTTTTAGCTGACTACAGCTAGGTTGCTTGACTCTTCAAAAATGTTGCCGCACCGCTTTTGGAGGATCCAACACACACCAATCGGCATTTTTGAAGAGTCCAAGCAACATAGGTTCATTACAGCATAAGGTAGAAAATGACTAGTAGGAGCATAGAACAGCTAAGAAACAACAGGAAAAGGAAAATGAGTTTAAGCAACCACAACGACAAGTAGCATACTAATTGCAATATGCTCTCTAGATTGTCAAAATGATTAAGAAGCTTCAGAAGAATCGATTGCAGGCTTGATAGTTCATTTTCACCAATCTCGTCATCTGATATGCGCTCAAATATTCCATCTAATATGCTGTCCAGATAAGTATTCTGCACAAGAGGACAGAATTAGGAAAAATAGCTACACAAACAAAGGAGCAGAACATTTTGGAGACCTCATATCAACAGAGAAGATAACTATTCAAATACCATCATATAGAAATAATCAGATACACAAACAAAGGAGCAGAACATTTTGGAGACTTCATATCAACAGAGAAGATAACTATTCAAATACCATCACATAGAAATAATCAGATACAATCAAGATAAATTTTATAGTTGTTGACCAGTTTTATCTTTGAACAGCAGCCACCAAATATTAAATTACCTAATGAATCCCATGTCATATCACCAGCATGGGACATTCCACCAATTTTATGAGTTACTCAATCCTAACATGAGCTCTAAGATCAGTAAACACTAGCATCTCTCCTACCTCTAATAGAGAATCAATAACCCTTTAGTAACTGGAGCATCATTTTGCAAACCAGATGCTTCAAAAGTATTGAAGAAAACTTAAAAAGACAAAAAGATAACATAATGATTGGGCTCCTTAGTACAGAGCGGAAAAATAGGCTCATAAATTTGAGAGAACGGCATATGGTAATATTAGGTATATTAGAGATGAGTGCACATCAACATATTCTAAGATGAAAATCATAAGCAAAACACGCAATATAAACCGAGGATGCATTGGGTATGAAGGAAAATGTTTCCAGGGTAAGTGTTAATGTTTTGAAAGTTTTTTACCTTGGGAAATCAATTTTGGTTTGCCAGCGTTTGGTTGGATATAGAAGTAGGTAACATATGGTAATCATACATGGAGCAGTATAAGGTACAAGGACATTGATTGGTAATATTTTCTAGAATTAAAAGCTGACAACAATATTTAAGTATTGATTGAACCAAGGTATGAGCAAGATTTACGATATTTGTAAAGGAAATTTGATTTCCAAAGGAAGTTACTCTCCCTTTGGGTGTAACTTATTTTCCTTTAAGGTATCAAATTTCACACTTTACTGTAATCAAACACAAGAAATAGGTAAACTTAAGAAACTCATTCAAGGAGGAGAAGACAGAAGGTTGTGTCGAAATTGGCTAGTGTAAAGATAATCATTGATGCTGGGAGTTCGGAGAGCATCCATGGAGATTGTAGATCAGTAAGGGCTGAAGCCCTTTTAAGTAAGGGCCTCATCGAGAGCCCTATTGAAGCAAAAAACATTTTTCCCACAAATCATTTTAACCATATCAAACACATCCAAATAAGAGAACAAAGAAAAAAATAATAAAAATGTAAAACTTAATCCACCTAAACAAACTCACTCTCATACTTTAACCATTATGAGCACTGATTGCTAAAGTTGCAAGGTTAAAAACGCTGGAGAGTGAAACAAAATGGAAGAAGAAGAGATAGGTGTCAGCAAAATGTGGAAGGTTGGATGTCACACACTCCTCTCACATAAATCAAGAAGCTATAACAAACTTCACCATTGATTGGAGTAGTGACCATTTGAAGACAAGGATGCAATCCGTAAAAATTGAGTTAGGACTTGAAAAATATCCTCAATCCCTCATCGTCTAATATGTTTCTTGGAATTTCTGACAACCTAAAAGTTAAGTACTTTAACCAAACTGAGTTATACAAGAATAAATGGACTTATGTACTAGTTTTGGAATGCACAGCATAAATAACTGAAACTAGCAACAATGATTGAAGATGCGAAAGAACAATCACATGCTTATTTTGAACCAACATATGCTCCGATGAAAAGAAAGAGACTAAGGAAGCACGGTCAATAGCAGATGACATCATGCTTTGATCATAGCTGAGAGTGAAAGATCTTGGAACAACTTTTAGATATACGTAACCCAATCACCAAAATTCTCTCAACTTACCATGTCTTTCTGGAGAGCGATATCCATATGAGTGTCTACAACATTGAGGTAGTCATCAAGGCTACTAAACCGAGAAAGAACCTGAAATTGTAAATCAATTAAAACTAGGTGAAAAGCCATAATAACTGGAGAATCAGGGATGCAAAAGCATAGGGAATCTTTTGAGATTAACATAAAGAAAGATGAACCCAGATAACAAATAAAAATAGATCAAGTGTGCATACATTGAACATTTCTTTTTTCTTATGCAGGAGTTGGAAGCTGTAAGATTGTGAAAAGCTATACTTGATGTAGTATAGAGTCAATGTCCTACACTTACATAAATAGTTGCATAAATTGTAAGTGTGACCATAGTCCTTCAGGCACAAAACTGGCCTCCATGCATTCCCTCACTCTGTGCCCCTTGTTTATCACTTTATTTACTTTTAGAAAAATGATGGTGCCTGAACTAACTTGCGTGCACTTGACTATTTCACTGAGTACAAATATCGAGTAACTCTGCCACCAAACTTAGGCAGATGAAAAGAAATATTCTAATTTTTTTGCCTTTGTTAAGATTTGAACCTTTTTCTCCCATGATCTTCATTTCAGCTATGCTAATAGCTAAGTCACCCTTGGGTGCTTCTTGTTTATCTTGTTTCCCACATAGTAAGCTTTCATGACAAATTACTAGTGCATTACCAGTGACGCCAGGAGAAGAAAATATTGTCATTACGCAATATCCGAATACTATCCAAGAAAGTTTGTTTTCAGAGAATGTGTGCATAAACAAACCCCACCACAAGCATTAGTGTACTTTACAAGCACAACACAAGAAGTTGCATTGGAATCAGAAGGTTGACTCGCTCTCACACACCGAACAAAGACAGCAAGCTTCATTCCTCGCACCAATGAACCAGGGACTTCTCAACAACTTTCCATGAGCTTCTTCGGTCCTTAGGAGTTTAGTGAACCTCCTAGTCTACCTATCAAGTTTCTCAAGCAACTTCGATCATAGGAAAACTTGTCTGAGACTCCTATTATGTTCAAGTGACAAAGCTTGCTTTTTCAATATCCCAACCATCTTTTGACCAACTTTTCACTTCTTGGGGTAGCCGATTGCACTTGAATCTACCCATCTAGGCTCCAACAAGTCCTGGTGATTGCGACCATTACAAAATTTGGACATTCCCAATTATCTAACTATCAGAAAATAGTTCCTGGTTCATCTTACTTTCCTATCTAAAATTTTAGTGACGACTTAGTAGACATATATGTTTGTCCTTTCCTGGTATGATACTTTTTATATTTAGTCTATTTAGATGTTAGGAGTCCCATTCGCATCAGTTTCACTTAGGAATTTCCGTCATGTTAACAATTTTACCAATGATTATTCAAACTGAACTTGAATTTTGTTAATAAAAGGTTGTTTTAAGTTACTTTTCAAATTTTAGACATTTTAGGCTAAAACACTTCGTTTGAGGTTCCCATGCACATATCCCAACGGTATAATACAAAAATATTATTTTGTCAATATGAGCATTTTAAGAGCTTTACAATGATTTTTCCATCAGCGGTCATGTATATCCCTCAACAAAAACCAGTAACTAAGAAGAAGAATACACATCATTGAGACTGCCCGCATGCTAATCAAATGATCACATGTTTCACTGCATTTCGGAGACACAGTTTTCAAAAAAATATTTGATTAGTAACACTATCCAAATCATGTTTTACACTACATTCACATTTTATTCCTTCCTCCCCATGTCTTACTTGTTTTGTTCATTGCCTAATCCCTACAGGAGATATCGTTGCTACTCACTCGACCTCCTTCAATACTTTATGACAATCAACTTCCCCTTCTTCGAAACTTAACCTTTCTTTTTGAGAAGAAACTCAACCTTACTTTGTACTTCCTTTTGACCATCTTGACACCTCTTTTTTGCTTTTGATAACTAAAAATATTTGTTGTTTCCAACTATTGGATCTCAGCGGATAACATGCCCGCTACCCTTCTCTATTTAAGTACCAAACTTTGTTCACCATGAGGATTCGAGATTGTGGCATATGCCTGCAGTTCATCTCGGTGATGTACTACATTTGCTATTACAACAACATACCTAGTGTAATTACACAAGTGAGGTCCGGGGAGCATAGAGCGAATGCCACAACTTGATACCTCTATAATTGTTGTAGTTTTGTTCTTTGCATAAAAGGAATCATTGTATTACACCTCCATTCTTCGGGCAATTTTGTCGGCTTGAAAATGACATTAAATAAGCCAATCAGCCACTCCAAACCTACCCTGATGAGCTCTTTCAAAACTCCACTAGAATCTCATCTAGCCCGGTCGCTCTTCCTCTCTCATCCTACGAAGAGCACCTTGACCTCCTCAACCTTAATACACTTATAGTACCCAAAATCCTGACGTCTCTTGGAGTGCTCCAAATCACCCAGCACAATGTATGTGTCTATCTTTGTTCAAGAGTTTGTGAAAGCATGTATGTCATCACCATCTATGAGCGTTTCTTCCACCAATACTTTGTCTTCCTCGTCCTTGATGCACTTAACTTGATCCAGACCTCGGGTCTTCCTCTTTCTCACCTAAGCAAACCTATACAACTTCTTATCTCCGCCTTTGTCCCCTAGTTCAACATACAAGCGTTTGAAAGTTGTCGTTTTCGCCGTTGTAACCACTAACTTCGCCTCCTTCTTTGGCACTTTATACCTTTTCTTATTCGTCCAGTTTCCTCCTCGTCCTTTCTCTCCACCAACTTTGTGTAGGCAACCTTCAATGGCTTTCACTTTGCCTTGGACTTCTCCATTACACCACCAATCCCTTCGACGACCACCACAGTTACCTCTCGAAACCCCCACCAGCTCTCTTGCTTTTTCCCTAATGCCACTAGTTGTCCTATCCCACATGTTGTTTGCATCCCCACTACTCCCCAAAGAGGCCCCCATTGCCATTATCTTCTCCCGCATCTTCTGAACGTGAGAGTTCTTAACTGACCAACACTCCGCCTCACACAACATACTCGGTCTAACTACATAGAACTTGCCTTAAATTTTGGTGGCACCTTCTTATAAAACAAGATTAGGGATGAAATTGTGCAAGCTTTGATTCTTCTGCCTAATGATAAGTCCCCTAGCATAGATGGTTTTCCTGCAGAGTTATTCAAGGTAAATTGAGATATTATTGGTGAGGAAGGTATTCAGGATGTCTCTCAGTTCTTTGGAAATAAGCAACTACTGAAGGAGGTCAATTGCACTACTATCATATTAGTGCCAAAAGTCTATAATCCTACATTTCTCAAAGAATATAGGCCAATAGCCTGTTGTACCACTCTCTATAATCTTATAGCAAAGGTTCTCACTACAAGACGGAAACAGGTGGTAGATAGTTTGGTGGTTCCTGCTCAAGCTGCTTTCATCTCTGGGAGAAGTATCTTAGATAATGTAATTGTTGCCCATAAGTTGGTTAAAGGCTACTCGCAGAAGGGGCTCTCACCTAGGTGTTTGGTGAAAGTGGATATCAAGAAGGCATATGATTACCTTGAGTGGGAATTCTTGAAAATGGTGCTACTGGAACTTGGGCTGCCTCTGAAGTTTTGTGAATCTTATCATGAATTGTGTTTCCTTAGTGAGCTACTCTCTATTGATTAATGGAGGTCTCACTCCTAAATTCCAGGCAAAGAAGGGGCTAAGGCAAGGAGACTTACCTCTTTGTCTTAGCAAGTACCTAAATAGAGCTTTGAAGTAATTGAGACTGGACCCAAATTTTAACTACCATCACAGATGTGAAAAGATGAGACTAGTCCATGTTTGCTTTGCTGATGATCTGCTAATGTTCTTCAGGGTTCATAGAATTTCTGTTCAACTGCTATTAAGGGCTTTCAACTACTTCTCTGAAGTCTTTGATCTACAAGCAAAACCCAGAGAAAAGCTCCCTCTATATCACTGGAGTTCCTCTTGAAGTGAAAGAACTAATACTCTTAGAGATGTAATCCTGCCTTGGTGAACTGCCCTGTAGGTGCCTCAGTGTACCTCTATCAACTTGGAAATTGTCCATAAGCAGTGTATGCCTCTTATTGAGAGAATGACTGCTAGAATAAGGTGTAGGAATACTAGGTTTCTTTCTTACGGTGGAAGGGTTCAGCTTATCAAAAGTGTTATGTTCGAGATGCAGACCTACTAGGTTCAAGTGTTCTTGTAGCCAAAGAGGTTCATTCAGTTGTTCACAAGTATATGTAGAACCTTCCTATGGACAGGGAGCTGTGAGTCCTCAAGAAAGTCACTGACAACTTGGGAAAAGTTATGCATGCCAAGAACAGCAAGGGGGTTGAATTTGATTTATTATCACATTTGGAATAAAGCTGCAATTTTCAAACTGCTATGGACAATTGCATCAAAGAAGGATACCTTATGGGTTTAGTGGATCCATAGCTTTTACATTCTAGACAAGTCCTTAGAAAGTATTCTGGTCCCAAGACAAGCTTGTTGGCTTCTCAGGAAAATATTTGAAGCGAGAGCTTGGCTGGGGAATGGAGATGTTATGACAGAACTACAAAAATGGACAGGTGCTAGCAAATTCATTATAAGGAAAGCATAAAAAGCCTTCTTCCCAATGAATCCTAAAGTCCATTGGAAGAAATTACCTTTGGGGAAAGGCCTACTACCTAGGCACTAATTCATCGTATGGCTGGCCATCCATCAAAGGCTGGCAACAGTTGAAAAGCTTGAAAAATTGGGTGTAATGGTACCCAAAACATGTGTTCTTTGTGCTACTGGAAATGATGAATTATTCTCACACTTGTAACTTGAATGTCCTTATTCCCAACAATTGTGGAGCTCCCTGCTAGTATAGTAGTATGGTTCCAAATCAATAGACAGATTGGCCACTGGGAAGAAGAGGTTACAACTGACATGGGTTTCTATTGGACCACATAGCTGCAAAGCTAAGGCTAAGGTTCTGAGTTAGCTGTTTTCTGCCATGGTGCATTGCATTTGGATGGAGAGAAATGCTCATTGATTTTCAGCTCAATGCGTTCCTACGAGCAGCAACCTAAGGAGATAGCCCTGCAGTTGCACATCAAAGGCCAGCAACAATGCAGATGGAGCAGAATACTTCAGTGTTTAAATTCTTATCCTGTCAAATTTTCTTCTTACTGATGTTGTTGTAATTGATAGGACGTAAACTGAGGTCTAGTTAGGAGTACAAACTGAGCTAGCGGATGTACATATCTCACTTGCTTAACTGAAAATGTTTCTCTTCTAAAAAACAAAACTGAACTTTTACGTGATAACCAGACTAAACAACATACTACATCAAATTCAGTATTTCATTAGTGGAGCAAGTACATAAAATTTAACTGTCAGTTTGTTAGATAAAAGATACTCTCATAAGACATTCCGCTTAGTTCATACAGTCAAATTACTCAACTTGCAGAAGTATAGCAAGTACCTTGCAAGTCCTTACATATACCAAGTTTGGTACCTACGACTTGTATACACCTACTAGAAGGGGAGTGCAAAATATGGTTAAGTTTTAAATAAGTATACTAAGATGTGGTGTAGAGCTAGTATCTCACCTGAGATGAATAAGCTATGTACATGTAAAGAGTGGCCATAAAAGGATTTCGAAGAAGAAACATTAGTCATCACGCCTCATTTCATATCATTGTCTATCTTAGTCCTCACAAAGATAAATTATTTTAAGAAAAAGAGGACAGAAAAGACACCCCAACTCCAGCCCTCAAATAAACATAGAGCTAAACAAAGACTTGAAGAGATACACTGCTATACCTGGATAACCTTCTTCATCACGAGATTGACTTCATTCACATGAGATATGTTTTCGCATAGTCTGTGTCCAAGTAACTTATAATTCAAACACTGTGTATTGAACAGAAATGATTTTAGGCATAAACAGAACTAAAATCTTCAAGAAGCAGCAACACATGAATCTCAGAATAAAATACCTGATCAAAGGAGTAATCGTTGCTACACTCAATGAGATGAAGAATGTCCAAGGCATTAGAACAAACTATTCCTATAGGAAGTTCCCTTAATAAATGGTGAAGAACAAGCGAGACACATGACGAGTTTCCAAATAACTCTGATTGGTTCCTCCCAAGTCCAAGCCCCATCATTATGTCTCCAACTTGCAACTGTTTCACATATGCATTATAAGTCAATAGGTTGTTGTTACAAAGTATCTGGAATCTAATTTGCACTTTTCATAACAGCCAGTGATGTGGACAAAGAAAGAATTCCTCTCTACTCTAGCAACATTTAGTTATTTATTACTCAAGATTTTGAGTCAAAAATCAAGTGTAAGATGAAGGTGGTGTAAAGGCAGGGAGTTCTCTTATTGCCCTTATGCTTATTCCGGAAAAAATTTAATTGGTCACTGGATAAGCGCCAGTAGATTAAAATTACTTTCTGTTGAGAAGAGCAGAAAGTGGCCTAGGTTGGTCAATAGGCCAGTTTTAATTTAATATCTTGTCTAGCACTTGCCCTTTTCTTTGGATAAAGTTGTTTAGCCCTTCTCTTGGACTGAGGTATCGCAATTAATGAGTAAATGTTGGTATAAAGGGATGTGGAGCACAATTTCATTCCCAGCAGGGAAACTTTTTTATTTTTTGTTTTATTTACTCATCATACAATTTCTTTCTTATTTCAACTAGTACTAATTGATAGAGAGAGAAACTTATGTAGATCAATACAATTAAATTCTTTACACATTCTGACTCGAAAAGAGAATAGTTCTTTTTTTTTATATCTTTTTGGAAAAAGGATTGTTGTTTTCAGAATAGGTCATGTTTCTCAACCTCGGTCCATCTCGAAAAGGAATAGAGAGCCTTATAACTTTTTAACAGGAGCAGAGATTCTTTCAATTTGGGAAAAACTAACCAGACAAAACTACTTGTAGTTTTCTGCTTTTGGTGGAACTCAATGTCTTCTTCTCATGAGTAGTTCCAACATTAAACATCTACCATTCACATCAATTATGAGAATACTTGTACAATTTAGTAAAGTAGGATATCTAACATGTATTGTGGGGAATAGTCTACTCTGCTGTTAAGATGTCACATTTACCCATTTTTCTCCCAACAACAATCCATTTTCTTGAGCTCTCATATGATGTGTCCCCAAGAAGTATTTATTTCATCAACTTAGTATGTCTTCATTTCAATTCCATATTTAAGTGGCTTAAATTTGCTGTTCTCTCTCTCTCTCTGTTTCCGAGAAAATATTAGGGCCACTGTTGCAATAGATATTTGGTATAGGACCGAGAGGCTCCACCACAAAATCAAGGGAGGAAACATCTCCTTGCTCAGCATTTAGGTGGGTTGCTTTCGCCTGTTTCCCTGTTGTTTGAAATAGTAAGGTTTTTCTTTCAAATTAATGAATATGTGCTTCTACTGATGATCAACAAAGATAAACTGCACAGGAACAAATCATAAAAACTTTAGGACATGACTCTTATCCCCCCATGTGTTTATGAAATGAAAATTACAGATCTTTTTTTTGTGAAAATTTGTGCCTTTTGATCAATCTCAAAATAGCCCCAAAAAGATTATAAAAAATGAACCCACAACAACGGCCCCAACATAAACGTCCCCTGCCCACTTCCCCTAATACCCATCCTTTCACAACCCCTCCCTCACCATCTGAATGCCCCTATCTCTCTTCCCTCACTCTATCACGACCAGCTACCTCAACTTCGACTGTATGCTACCCTATTCCCTCCTTCCATCTATCCTCCCTCCCTCAACCACCTCACCTACTTCACTATCTTTATCCTTTCCTTCCCTCCGTTGTCTGAATTTTCTCTCAGCCTCTTCTTCTGTTCTTCCCTTTCCTTCCCGCACCTAATTTCCCAAAACAGCACCTACTTTCCCTCTTTTTCTACCCACTCCTGTTGTGCCAACATCTTCCCCTCCCATAGATATCCTAACTCTGGCTCCGCCAATCCCATTGCCCAACTCGCTGAATCCATCCTCAAAATGAATCATTCAGAATATTAATGTATATAGTTTCACACATGGAAAAGGATTTTTACGTTCTGTCTATAAATAGGACTCAGTGTTTTGTTTCTTCTTCTTTTTTTTTTTTAACCATAAACAATCAAAGGGTGATATTGTTCACACGTCAATCTCAACGAAACTTAAGTACAGTGAAAAAAAAAATCCTTATTACAGATCCGGCATATCTTAAGGGGGAAATAAAACCAGCTTTAATGAACTTCTAAAGAAAAAATATTAAGAGTTGGGGACAAAGCTTAGGGAGTAGGAGCCTTACGTACAAAACTCCAGTTTTTGAGGCTTACTAAAACATCACCTCCCCTCATCCTATGCTGACTTCACCTATTCAGCTGTCCGTGAAATGCCCCTTTAAACACCAGCCTTATAGCCTTGATCCGTACACCTTGTGATGAACCATGCAACAAAATATGTTGTTATGCTGTTATTCTTGATCGATCCTTCGCAATACGTCGAGCAATAACCCTCCTGCCACCTTTTGTTGCTTTGCGAGCAAAGAAACCATGTGTCCTTTTGCGCCTGATGTTGCTGGGTTGGTAGGTTCTCTTAGGAAAGAAAAGCATCCCACTCGACGAAGAATCATCAACGTAGTTTACGTATCTTTTTTTGAAATTGGTAACTTTGTATATATCAATGATGGGAACGGATTAGCACGTTGGTTGCACTATCCTCATATTTACAAAAAGTACTTCCAAAACTTATGATCCTGTATCTATAATGAATCTAGTTCATCAATAATAGAGACAGGATCATTTGGCCATATCTGATTACACCAAAAACACAGAATTAAGATGCAACTCATCTTAATCTGTTGTATACCATTCTCTATATTTTCAAAACACCTAGAGTTTCTTTCCTTCCAAATAGTCTACCATATGCTAGCAGGAATGATTATTATCTGTCTCTAGTCTTGGCCCGGATCCAGCTTCTTCAAACCTTTATAGAGCCTGTGTTATCTTCTCAGTTATGGATCAGAAGATGCCTTTAAGATTTAGGAATAATTTCCATAGTTGTCCGGTGACCTTACAGTGTAATAGATGATTCACTATTTCTGCTTTCTCACCATAAAAGAAACACCTTGAGCATAAGGTAATGCCCCTCTTCATCAAATTATCTTGTGTAAGCACTGCCTCCTTTGCTAGTAACCATACAAAGCATGCCACCTTGTGAGGTATTTTAATTTTCCAATACTCTTCCATGACCAGTTGTGTTGTTGCTGATTTAACTGATTCATCCTCTTATATGCTTTGCTCACCTTGAATGTGCCTTTCTCATTGTCCTGCCACCACAACCTATCCTCCTCCTCCAGCCTTCCATTGTGTTGGTTTATTGTACAGAAGAATTCTGCCACTCTTCGAACTTTCCTTTCATTAACTTGTCTCTCAATATGATGTTCCATCCATCAGGAGTTCTCAAGTCTGCTATAGTGCTATGTTGGTGATACACTAAGTTCTGAATGTCTGGGAATAGTGATTCGCCTCATGCCAACCATCTTTGCAGAAGCTGGTTTTTTCCCCATTATGTACTCTGATCTTGGCGTAATTCTTAAGTTCATTCCACAGGACACTACTTGATCTCCATAAATTCACAACATTTGGTGTAGTAACTTCCTTGGTCATCCATTTGTCTTCCTCTTCGTACTTAGCTTGTATAACCTTTCCCCACAGAGGTTGCTTGTCATTAGCATACTTCCACAACCATTTCATTCTAAGTGTCTTGCTTTGATTTTTAAGATTTTTTATTCCCAGACCCCCACTTTGTTTGTCCACAATCAGGGACTTCCACTTGACCAAGGGATATCCTTTCCTTTTTTTTATTCCCTTGCCATAAGAACTTCCTTCTGATTTTGTCCGATTTGTTGCTTATCCCTGTTGGAATAGGGAACAGAGACATTATATATGTTGGTAAAGCATCCAAAACAGCGTTGATCAATGTAAATCTGCCTCCTAGTGACAGGCATTGTCCCTTCAATGTGGTCAGTTTCTTTTCACACTTCTCAATCACATTGTTCCATATTTCACTGGATTTTACGTAGCACCTAATGGCATCCCTAGGTATATGGTTGGTAGTGCTCCTACCTCACCTCGTAGGATAGAAATGAGAACCTCCATGTTAGCTACTTCATTTATAGGATACAAAAAGTTTTTCCTCCAATTGATGTTGTGAAATGGAAGAGAAATAAGAGAAAACTCAGCTTGATTATTCCCTCAAGCTATTGGGTTTAAATAGCTAAGTTTAAATATCCTAAAAGGAAAAGAAATCAGTATAAATTAATACCTAATCAATTCCTAATTATAATTAGAATAAATCAAGCTACTTGCTATATTTACATATATTCTATAGAATATTCTTAAGATTCTAACACTCCCCCTCAAGCTGGTGCATACAAATTATATGTACCAAGCTTGTTACATAAATAACTCATTTTGGGACCGGCTAGGGACTTGGTGAATATGTCTGCAAGTTGATCACTTGACGGCACCAACCTTGTGACGATGTCTCCTGAGAGAATCTTTTCTTTGACAAAATGACAATCAATCTCTATATGTTTGGTCCTCTCATGAAACACTAGATTTGATGCAATGTGAAGTGCAGCTTCATTATCTCACACAAATTCCATTTCTTTAGTATCTTCAAATTTCAACTCCTTCAGTAGTTGTTTGATCCATATGAGTTCACATGTTGCCACTGCCATAGCCTGATATTCTTCTTCTACACTAGATCTAGCAACCACATTTTGTTTCTTGCTTTTCCAAGACACCAAATTTCCCCCAACTAGAACACAATATCTAGAAGTGGATCGTCTGTCAGAGGGTGACCCTGCATAATCTGCATCTGAATATCCAACAATTTTCTCATGTCCTCGCTCTTCGTAAAGTAGTCCTTTCCCTGGAGCAGATTTTATATATTGAAGAATACGAATAACTGCATTCCAGTGACTATTACAAGGAGAATTCAAGAAATGACTTACAACACTAACCGGGAAGGTAATGTCTGGTCGAGTCACAATCAAATAATTCAGCTTTCCTACCAGCCTTCTATATCTTCCAAGATCGCTTAGAGGCTCCCCTTGACCTAGTAGGAGCTTAACATTTGAATCTATTGGAGAATCAATAGGCCTACAATCTGTCATTCCTATCTCCTCAAGAATATCAAGTACATACTTCCTCTGTGAAATAGCAATTCCTGATTTGGATTGAGCAACCTTGATGCCCAAGAAGTACTTCAATCGACCAAGATCCTTAGTCTAAAAGTGTTGGAAAAGGTGATGTTTCAGTTTGGTAATTCCCTCATCATCATTACCTGTGATAACTATGTCATCAACGTACACCACCAAATATATGCACAAACCTGGAGCAGAGTGATAATAAAACACAGAATAGTCAGCTTCACTTCGTACCATGTCAAACTCCTGAATAACCATGCTAAACTTCCCAAACTATGCTCGAGGAGACTGCTTCAGGCCATAGAGTGCTCGTCGTAGTCTACACACCATGTTACTAGACTCCCCTTGAGCAACAAAGCCAGGTGGTTTCTCCATATATACCTCATCTTCGAGATCTCCATGAAGAAATGCATTTTCCATATCCAACTGGTAGAGAGGCCAATGGCGAACAGCAGCCATGGATAAAAAGAGACGAACTGAAGCAATCTTAGCCACAGGAGAGAAGGTATCACCTTAGTCAAGACCAAAAACTTGTGTATAACCTTTGGCCACTAGTCGAGCCTTTAGGCGATCAATCTGTCCATCGGGGCCAACCTTCACTGTATATACCCAACGACAACCAACTGTAGACTTACCTTGAGGTAGAGAAACAAGCTCCCAAGTACCACTAGAGTGTAAGGCAAACATCCCCTCAGTCATAGCTTGTTGCCAGCCTGGATGAGAAAGAGCTTCCCCTGCAGTCTTAGGAATAGACACAGATGATAGTGATGATACAAAGGCAGAATGGGTCGGTGACAAACAATGATAGCTCAAATAAGTATAGATAGGATGAGGGTTACGAGTAGAGCGAGTACCTTTTCGAGTGGCGATGGAGGGACTCTGTGTAGACAAGTCCTCAGCAGGCAAGGATTCTGGCGGCGGGCGTGAATCATCTGGACGTGGACGACGATGATAAGTCAATAGCGGAGGTGCAGTGGTGGAAGATGGAGCTGTAGAAGGTGATGTGGAAGGATAGACTATGGTGGGATCCCCAAAAGATGGAACTAGTAGTACCTCAGAAATGCCTAACTGTTCAGTTGGAGAGGATGTAAAGTAGAGTTGACCTTCAAAGAAAGTAACATCAACAGACATAAGGTATCGTTGGAGGTGAGGTGAGAAGCACCGACATCCCTTTTGTACTCTTGAATAACCGAGAAAGACACATTGAAAAGCACGAGGAGCCAACTTGTCGTTTCTAGAGTGAGAATGTGGACAAAGCATGTGCTCCAAAAGACACGTGGTGGATGAGAAAACAAGGTTACTTTAAGAAACAAAACAGAGTGCGGAACTTGATTTTGAATAGCAGAGGAAGGCATACGGTTAATCAGATAACAAGAGGTGAGCACTGCATCCCCCCAAAAACGCAATGGAACATTTGCTTGTATAAGAAGGGTGCGTGCACTTTCAACAATATGCCTATTTTTCCTTTTCGCTACCCCATTTTGTTGAGTTGTATAAGGACAAGATGTCTGATGAAGAATGCCATGGGAAGACATAAACTGTTGAAATTGAGAGGATAATATTCACGTGCATTATCACTACAAAAAGTGTGAATCGAAACACCAAACTGATTTTGTATTTCTGCACAAAAAGTTTGAAATATGGAAAATAATTCAAAACAATCTTTCATTAAGAAAACTCAAGTACACCTTGAGTAATCACCGATGAAAGTAACAACATACTTAAAACCCACCGAAGAACTAACCCTACTAGGACCCCAGATATCAGAATGAACTAAATGAAAAAGAGACTCTGCACGATTATTAGGACTACGTGGAAAAGTAGCTCGGGTGTGCTTCCCCAGTTGACACGACTCACAATCTAACTTAGACAATTTTGACAAACTAGGTACCATCTTATGAAGTTTAGATAAACTAGAATGTCCCAATCGTCTATGGATTAAATTTGGAGAGTCGAAGACCGAACAAACTGTAGTGGACTTGTGGCAATTGAGGTAATAAAGCCCATCAAACTCACGCCCTTCGCCAATCAACCTTCCCATACTGAGGTCTTGTATAACAAAGAAGTCACTAAAAAATGAGATGAAACAATTTAAGGACTTAGCCAAGCGACTGATTGACAGAAGGCTAAAGGGACAACTAGGGACAAAAAGAACATTATGCAGAGTCAAGGGAAGTAAGGGATTTGCTTGACCAACTCCGATTGTCCTAGTCTGAGAACCATTAGCTAACGTTACAGCGAGAAGGGATAGAGAGTAAATGATATTAGCCAATAAAGATTTGTTACTAGAAATGTGGTCAGAAGTGCCTGACTCCATGACCCAAGGGCCAAGTGTGGTGGACTGTGAGATAGAAGCAACAGGATTACCAGTCTGAGCAATGAAAGCTATTGATGGAGATGTCTGCTTACTCGCCTGATACTGAAGAAAATCATTGTATTCTACTTCAGATAAAGAGAAAAGTTGATTTGTTGGACCACCAGTGGGTTCTGTCCGAGCAACATGAGCATTCTTTCGTTTACCATGGAGAGAGTAGCACACATCACGGGTATGACCCAGTTTGTTACAATAGCCACACCTTGGCCGAGGTTTCCCAGAGCGGCCTCCATATCGATTTCCAGTCTGAGATGCTAGAACAGGATAGGTAGACATATATGAATCCTGCTTTCTAAGATTAGTCAACCGAGAAATAACATTATAAAAACGAGAGATGTCATTTGTGTATAGCCCATGAGCCTTTTCCCAAACCAAGAAGCAGGTTTGGAATGGTCGGAACGACATCAACTTCGAATCAATAGATTTCCATAATAAACTACACAATTGAGTATCAATCTTCTCCCGTTCGCCCTTCTCTTTTTCATCAACATCCTTAGCCTGTTTAACCAAGTGGTCCTGAACCCCTTGTTCCTTGCACCATAGCCGAATAGAGGAAGATCAAGATAAGTAGTTCGCACTACCTATCAAGGGTTTAGTGGTGATGGAGTGGTTGGGGTTACTTGAAACCATAAGTTTAGAACTAAAAATAGATGAACTGAGGGACATAATGTAGATGTTACTGAATCTGAAAATTCTGCAATTTGCAGAAAGCTGGAAGCAAACAGTTGTCGGAATCTGGAAAACAGAAACAGTCGCCGGAAAAATCAGATCTGGCCGGAATTTGACAACTCCGATCAGTGCGTGAGATGGCTGGTGGCGGCGGAGCTGACTGGGTTTTGCTCGCGCCGGTGATCCAAGTCTCGTGGTGGTGTTGGTTTGATCACAACACCTCCAAATATAGAGCTTTGTTCAAATAGCCAAAAAAATCAGATGGAAAAAAAAGAGTTTGAAATTTCTCTTCCAATGTTGTTGGTCTTAACCAAGCTCTGATACCATGTGAAATGGAAGAGAAATAAGAGAAAACTTAGCTTGATTATTCCCTCAAGCTATTGGGTTTAAATAACTAAGTTTACATGTCCTAAAAGGAAAGGAAATTAGTATAAATTAAAACCTAATCATACAAATCAATTCCTAATTATAATCAGAGTAAATCAAGCTACTCGCTATATTTACATATATTCTATAGAATATTCTTAAGATTCTAACAAATGTGTAACCCAGAGATCCCCTCAAATAGAACCAGAATAATTCTCAAATACTTGAGTTGTTCTTCTTCTGCTCCACGGAATATGAGTGTATTATCTGCATATTACAGATGTGTTACCTCCAAGCTTTCCCTCTCTTCTCTAGCTAGATCAAAGCCTTTCAACCACCCACTTGTGTTTGCTGTTTTGACCAAATTGCAAGTCCCTCCCTTGCTAATAAGAAGAGAAAAGGTGACAAAAGGTCACCTTGCCTGAGACCTTTTTGAGCTCTGAAAAATCTTGTTGGTGCTCCATTGATCAATACTAAGTAGCTTACTAAGGATATGCAAAACTTTTTCCAGTGGATCCATTTTTGCCCAAAGCCCATCCTTTCCAGTAGTCCCAACAGATATCCCCAATTAACATGATCATATGCTTTCTCTATATCTAACTTGCACAGAATTCTTGGCATTTTCTGCTTCATTCTAGACATTTCATTGGCAATTAGAACAACATTCGTGATTTGTCTTCCTTTGATAAAAGTGATTTGTTGTGATTCTACAAGCTTTGCCATCGGCCCCTTCCAATCTTTTAGTTAGTACTTTAGAGAAGATTTTGTAAATACTACCTATAAAGTTGATTGGCCTAAAATCTCTTAATTCATTAGCACCTTTCTTCTTTGGGATAAACTTCAGCAGTGGTAGAATTTTCAGATTGCATTGAGGACCTAGAGCTCATTGATCTGCCCTTAGATGGACGGAAATACACATGGTTCAAAGGAGACAACCATACAGCTGCCTCAAGAATAGACAGGATACTGATCTCTCCGGAATGGAACAATCATTTCAACAATCTGAAACAAACCACTTTACAAAGAGTTGTCTCAGACCATGTCCCAATTGCTTTGTTCTGTGGACATTGGGAACATAACAAAACATACTTTAAATTCGAAACGACCTCAGAAGGTTTTGTGGATAGAGTTAAAAACTGGTGGAATGATTTCGTTTTCCATGGGAAACCTGATTATATTCTAGCTTGTAAATTGAAAGCTCTCAAGGAAAAATTGAAAGAGTGGAGCATAAATGGACAAGGGAACCTCATATTCAAGAAAAACAAGGGAACCTCATATTCAAGAAAAACAACTTGCTTGATCAGATGGCTGCTTTAGATGGGCTGCAGGAGAACAAAACACTCACAGAGGAGGAAATTGCACAGAAGGCTAGCCTGTTCATGGAATATGAAAGATGTATGAAGAATGAAGAAGTAGCATGGAGACAGAGATCAAGGGCTCTATGGCTTAAGGGGGGGGGGGGGGTTTGAAACACAAAGTTCTTCCATCAAACAGTCAATGCTCACAAGAGATACAATCATATAGATCAAATTACAGTTCAAGGGGAGAACATAATAGAGCCAAACAGAATCAAAGAGGAGATTATCTCTTTCTATAGGCAACTATACACAGAAGCTGAAGAATGGAGACCCACAGAGAATATTAGCAACCACCCCACAATCTCAAAAGATGAAAAAGAAGCACTGCAAGCTGAATTTGAGGAACAAGAAGTACAAGAATGTTTGAAGCTATGTGCAGTTGATAAAGCCCCTGATCCTGATGGCTTCACAATGGGTTTTTTTTTGAGATGTTGGGAGGTTATTAAGCATGATATAATGGAGGCTTTCAAAAACTTTCATTCTAATGAAGTTTTTGATAGAAGCTTCAATGCAACCTACATTGCACTAATCCCAAAGAAAGCAGGCGCAAAAGAACTCAAAGATTTCAGACCTATCAGTCTGATTGGGAGCTTCTACAAGTTGATTGCCAAAGTTCTTACTCAGAGACTAAAGAAGGTGGCAAACAAACTGGTTGATCAGCAGCAAATGGCCTTCACCAAAGGTAGGCAAATAATGGATGCAGTTCTGATAGCTAAAATTATTGATTCCAGAATATCACAAGGAAAACATAGGGTGCTATGCAAACTTGACATTGAGAAGGCTTATGATCACGTCAACTGGAGTTCATTCTGAGCATGTTAAGGCAAATGGGCTTTGGGGAGAAATGGATCAGGTGGATCAAATTCTGCATCTCTACTGTAAAATTCTCCATCTTGATAAATGGGGCTCCAAAAGGCTTCTTCAGTGCTCATAGAGAGATCAGACAAGGGGATCCCCTTTCACCTTTCCTGTTCATCATAGCTATGGAGGGCCTAAACAACATGTTGAAGGTTGCCAAAGCACATGGAAGAATACAAGGATTTGAGGTTGCTAAAGACAGTAGGAACAGTGTGGAAATTACTCATCTCCAATATGCTGATGACACACTTATCTTCTGTGGGGACGAAGAGGAGCAGTTACTTTTAATGAGGCTGATATTGGTGTATTTTGAAGCCATCTCTGGGCTATACATCAATTGGAGCAAGAGTCATATTTATCCAGTTAAAGTGGTCAGCAATATGGAACACTTAACTCAGATTTTGGGAGGGGTGATGGATACACTTCCTACTGTGTATTTGGGAATGCCTTTGGGAGCCAAATCAAAATCCATACATATATGGAATCCTATCTTGGAGAAATGTGAAAGAAAGTTATCTAGATGGAAGTCACAGTACCTGTCTTTGGGAGCTAGGGTAACCTTAATCAATGTTGCCTTAGATGCCCTCCCCACTTACATGTTATCACTATTTTCTATTCATCAAACAGTGGTCCAGAGGATAGACAGAATCAGAAGACTCTTTTTATGGCAAGGAAACAAGGATAGGAAATGCTATCACTTGGTCAAAAGAAGGTGATTAGAAGTACAAGATAAGGTGGACTAGGCCTTAAAAACATCAAGAACCAAAGCACAGCTCTGAAGGTGAAGTGGTTATGGAGGTACCCTCGGGAGCCTCAAGCTTTGCGGAGCAAGGTCATCAGGAGCAAATATGGTGAATTGGATAATTGGGCAACTAAAGAAGTAAACATCCCTACAATGTCAGCTTATGGAAATCCATCAAACTTCGCTGGCCTTTCCTCAGGAAAAGTTGTTCCATCAAGGTGCATAGTGGCAGCAAGACCCTCTTCTGGACAGACAGGTGGATGGGACCTAACAGTCTACAAGTGTTTTTTCCTGATATTTTTTGCTCTGGATCAATACCAACACAGGACAGTGGCTGCATCGTGGACACAATAGGGTTGGAATTTGATCCTCAGGAGGCACTTAAATGACTGGGATATCTCCAGACTGGCAGAATTGTACAAGTGTTTGGAAAATTTTCAAGGGTTACATAGTAGAGAGGATAAACTTTGGTGGAATGAAAGCGGAAAAGGTATCTACAAGGTGAAGGAGGGATACAAGATGCTAAACAGGAATGGAGCTCAAACAGTGAAATGGCCTTGGAAGCACATCTGAAAAGTCAAAATACCACACAAGGTAGCCTGTTTCACATGGCTTTTAGCTAATGAGGTTGTTTTAACACTTGACAATGTGGCAAAGAGGGGTATTCCACTTTGAAATAGATGTTGTTTATGTGGAAAGGATGCTGAAACAGTGAGACATTTATTCCTACATTGTAGAGTCACTTTGCACCTGTGGCAGATTTTCTTCAATCTCAGTGATTTCTTGGACAATGCCCAACAAGATTGATGATACTCTTTTCACTTGGGATGAAGCTGGCACGGGAGCTAGTAACTGAAGCAGATGGAGGATTATTCCAGCTTGCATTTAGTGGACTATATGGAGAGAAAGGAATGATAGATGTTTTGAAAATAGGAGCAGCAACTTACAGGACATCAAATTAAACTGTATTTTGTTATTCTGCTTTTGGTGCACAAATGTTTTTTCTAATGAGACTGTCTATTCTAGAGGTTTTAGGTTCAATCTAGAGGACAGGGCATAGGTTCTGTTTATACTTTTGCTTTTTGCTTTGGGAGATTTCTTATCTTCCTTTCTGTATACACGGTTTTCAGTACTACCCAAGTACTGGTCTTAATACAAATATTACCTTTCTCAAAAAGAGCTATAAATGTAGCATTAAATCTTCTCTCGAAATGTTCTTGATCAAAAAAGCTATGAAAAGCATTCATGATATCCAGTCTGGCCTTGGGACTTTATCCACTGCACACAGCTTTAGACACCTCAATACTTCCTCTTCCTCAAACCTTCTTTGTAGCCTCTCCTGTTCCTCCACTGATATAATTGGACAATTTGGAATAAGACTAGCAAGTCTCCAGCACACTTCCTCTGAAACCAATTTCTTATAGTATTCAACTGTTATTTTTTCTATTCTGGCTGTATCCTGAGTAATCACACCTTGAACACACAACTGATCAAGGTTGTTGTATCGCTTGCGAGCATTTGCAGTTTTGTGAAAGAATTTTGTATTCCTATCTCCCTCTTTTAGCCACAGTACCCTTGAACTTTGTCTCCAAACAATTTCTTCTTTTTTAATTAGCTTCTCATACTCCAATAACAGTTTTCCCTTAATTGTTGTCTCCTCTTCTATTAACATTCTTTATGTCAGTATAGTATCCATAGTTGTCAGTTGTTCCGGCAACTTTTTTTCTTTGTGAGGCTAAGTTCCCTTGTTCACATCTACTCCACTCCTTCAGTTTGTCTTTGAGGGCTTTCAGCTTGCAGACCAGTATGAAATCAGCTCTCCCAGTATAGTTAAAATTGTTCGACCAATCTCTAATTCTGTCAATGAAACCTTCAGTGCTTAACCACCAGTTCTCAAATTTAAAATAACTTCTGCTTTCATTCCAAGTCCCCCCTTGAAGAGCAATTGGAATGTGATCTAAAGCTACTCTCTGCAGTGGAATTAGTTTCATTAGAAGGCATCAAGAAGATGCAAGGGTTACAAAGATAGCACATTTAAGCTCACAAAAAAAGGATTAGTAGCTTCTTTTTAAACTAAAGAGTTAATCAAATCCAGGAAGAGATCTGAGTTATTTACAGGGGTCAACTTGGACCAACTAAAAAGACTACTAGACATCTATTCAATCTTAATTATATTTTTCCCGTGCTTTCTCACATGGTATCAGAGCAGTAAGGAAATTATCGTTGTGCATAATTTCAGCAACATCCGGGAGAAAGAACTCAGTCAACTTGCAACTTTTTGGTGATCTAAGTGGTTGTCCGCATCAACCTTCAAATTTGTCGATGTATTGCAAAAAACAAAACCATCACAAGGTTCACCATCGTCCGGCGACCAAACCCCAATCACCACCTCCGACAGAACTCACCACACGGGCTAGAAAGTGTCCAGATTTTCCGGCGAGTCTTAGCCATGCGTCGGCGTGTGAGGCCTTTTCTAGTCACCTTACCCAAAACCCTAATCCGTCCAATCAGATTCGATTTCACAGGCAATTTTGTGTTTTCCCACAGTGTCTCTCACTATTTCAGAATTGTTTTTTCCTATGGACCTTGGTTGAAGTTGTTACAACTCTCATCTTTATTTCAGATCTTCTTTGCACTTTTTGGCAACCTTTTCTGTTATAATTTGTGATTATGTCTTTCAGGTTTGATAATTTGGCCCCAAAAATATGGGAGTTGAAAATTCGAGTCCTATAATTATTTCAGAACCTTTAATGAGAGGATCAGAAAATCAAACATCCCAGTGTATAGAGAGTCACCAAGGAGGAGGTCATTTTAGAAGATCTCGACCTAAGTATAGTTATTGTAATAAGCTTCAACACACATGTGAAAGCTGCTATTCTCTGCATGTTGGCAACCCACGAATGCTCTTGTTGCTCAAATGAAAACTACAGGTAATCAGCTGGCTTTATTTATCTAAAAAGGGAAATATAATGAGTTCCTTCAGTATCGAGCAAGTAAGTAGACATCTCTAGAAGTAGCCTTAGTTGCTCAACCTGATACTTTGGTTGTTGTAATTCTATTGTTTGTGTTTCATAGTCTAATACCCTTGGACCGTGAGTCGTGGATTCCGACGCTTCTGATCATATCTTAGGTGATAAATCACTTTTATGAAATATTGTTTATTCACAATCTCTTCCTACTGCTACTTTAGTCAATGTGATCCAAACAAAAACAAAAGGATTTGGACAAGTTGACCTCCTATCCTCTGTCACTCTAAACTTTGTTCGTTATGTCTCTGGTTGTCCTTTTAGTCTTGCATTTGTCAGTTGTTCAACTAGTGCCCTAAATTATATCATAATATTTCTTGATGATTCTTTTGTTATGTAGGACCGTAGTACGGGACAGACGATTGCAGTTGGACATGAACCACAAGGCCTCTACTACCTCAACTCTCCTAATTCCTCCATAGTGTGCCCAATTACATATCCTTCAGACTTAATTTTCAAACGTTTGGGACATCCGAGTTCATTTAAGCTACAAAAGATGGTGACTAGTTTATCTAGTCTATCCATATTAGATTGTGAGTCGTGTCAACTTAGGAAACACTTATATTATCTTTCCACTTAGTGTTGAGTGTCGTAAAGTCTATTTTTTCATTAGTTCATTCCGATATTTGGGGTCTTGTTAGAGTCAGTTCAACCTTGGGATTTCGTTATTTTGTTAGTTTCAATGATGATTCAAGATGTACTTGGATTTTCTTAATGAAAGATCATTTTTAGTTGTTTTCTATATTCAAGAGTTTTCGTGCTGGAATACAAAATTAATATGGTGTTTCTATTCATATTTTCAATAATGATAATGCCTTAGAATACTTATCCTCCTAGTTTCAGCAGTTTATGACTCACTAAGGAATTATCCATCAGACATCTTGTCCGTACACTTCTCAGCAGAATGGGGTAGCACCATACAGAGACAAGTTCTGAATTTGATTCAAGAAAGCGCCTAATCGTTCTCCTTTGATCTGATCCTTTCTATATACAAGAGAGGATGAATATGCACCTCACTAATACTACTCGCACTCTTCTCATTCAATCCCATGCCCGCTGTGCTTTTGGGGTGATGCAATTATCACGTGTTGTTATTTAAATTAATCGGATGCCCTTATCATCCATTCAGAATCACATTCCTTATTCAATAGTCTCCTCAGTCACCTTTATACTCTTTTCCCCCTTGTGTCTTTTGGAGCACGTGTTTTGTTCATAACTCAGCCCCTAGTAAAGATAAATTATCCTCTTGTGCTCTCAAATGTGTCTTTCTTAGTTATTCTCCGGTTTAAAAGGGGAATTGTTGCTACTCACCTAATTTTTGTTGGTACCTTATATGAGTCGATGTCAAATTTTCTAGTTTCAACCTTACTTTACATCTTCTTTTGAGCATCTGAGGTCTTACCTATACTTACTTTTGAGTAATCTATGGTTACTTCTACATCTCCAACCATAGTGTCACCACTCCTGACTTATCATCATCGTATTCGTCCAGCATCAAGCCTAGATGAATCATGTCCCTCGTGGACCCTGCACCTATTACAGACTCATCTCCTCCTAGTCAACTGATTGCACTACGAAAAGATATACATTTCACTTATAATACTAACCCCCATTATACATTTTTAAGTTACCATTGCTTGTAATCACCCTATATGCTTTTGTATTATCTTTGTCCTTTGTTTCCATCCCTAAGTCTACTGGTAAAGCACTTTCTCATCTATGATGGCGATAGGCTATGATTGATAAGATGTCTACTTTACTTGCAAAAGTGGTACTTTGGGAGTTTGTTCCTCTTCCTTTAGGTAAAGTTACTGTTGGTTGTCGTTGGATTTATGTAGTCAAAGTTGGTCCGCAAGGCCAAGTTGATCGGCTTAAAGCTCAGTTTATTGCCAAGAGATATACTCAGATTTTTGGGCTTGATCATAATAATAATTCCTCTTTCATGGCTAAAATAACATTTGTCCATCTTTTTCTATCCATGGTGTTGCCCGCCATTGACCTCTTTTATCGGTTAAACATTAAGAATATTTTTCTCCATGGTGACCTGGAGGATGAAGTTTATGTGGAGCAACCACTTGGTTGTGTTGCCCATGGAGTCTAGTAGCCTTGTATGTCGAATGCGTCGGCATTCTATGGTCTGAAACAGTCTCCTCAATCCTGGTTTGGGAAGTTCAACACAGTAATTCAGGAGTTCGCATGACTGAGACCGTTTCGTTTGATCATCCTTTCTTTTCTTGTTCTTTGTAGTTTCCGCCTCTCGCTCTACAAATGAGGGAAGGCTTATATTTTAGTAAACGGTTTGTTGGGTTTTTTCCAACCAAAGATAAGGAGTTGGCTTCCGTCTCAGTCATCTCGAATCTTTCATCCAATCTGCGAAAGAAGGAAACAAAAAGCCAAAGAAAACAACTAACCCAAGCCTTACATCCCAGGGAAAGAAAGAAGGGTCCAAGCGAAAAGTCACTTCCTGAACCTTGAGTCCAATCTGCCACAGCCCTTTACTTACATACTCCAAGCAAACCAAGCATCGATGCTCTCTCCTTCTAGCAGTTGCTACACTACCAAAATATCTAGCCGTCAACTCCTCTCTGAGCTCCGCTGCCCCAATTCCTTTCACTATGTGTTTTATCCACATTCTGTTCCAAATTTGTGTATTTATTTAGCGATCAGAATAGTATCTAATTTGAAGCGACATCTCTCACTTCCAGACTTAAGGCAGATCAAAGTATTCTCTAGGTATTGAGGTTGCTCAATCCAGATCAAACATTGTTATTTCACAATAAAAGTATGCCTTAGACATTCTTGAGGAGATAGGAGTGACAGGACGTAGACCCGTTGACACTTCTGTGAATCCAAATGCTAACTCCTGCAAAGACATGGCGAGCTACCCAGTGATCCTGGAAGGTATAGGCAGTTGGTTGGTAAGTTTGACTTATGTCACAGTGACTAGACCTGACAATTCTTTTCTTGTGAGTATTGTAAGTCAGTTTATGGATTCTCCCTAAGATAGTCATTGGGATGCAGTTGCCTGCATTCTGCAACAATATAAAGTTAGCTCTAAGCAAAGGATTAATTCTCAAGGATCAAGACCATGAACAGATCATTGGACATACGTCAGGAGCAGATCGTTGGAAATACAGACATTGATTGACTGGATTACCTTTTAATAGACGTTCTACATCTGGATATTGTGTTCTAGTAGGAGGTAATTTGGTGTACTAGAAGAGTAAGAAAAAGAATGTGATTCCTTGATCTAGTGGAGAAGCATATCGAGCAATAGTTGTAGCAACTTGTAGCTAATTTGGATCAGACAGTTGCTCAGAGAATTAAAATTTGGAGAAATCGGTCAGATGAAACTTGTGTGTGATAATCAAGCGGTCCTTCATATTGCATCAAATCCGGTATTTCATGAGAGGACTAAGCACATTGAGATTGACTATCAATTTATCACAAAAAAGATACTCTCAAGACATATTGTTACAAAACTTGTAAAGTCAAATGATCAACTTGCAAATATTTTCACCAAGTCCCTCATTAGTCCTCGTATCAGTTACATTTGTAACAAGCTCGGTACATATGGCATACGCACCAGCTTGAGAGAGAATATTAGAATATTAATGTATATAGTACCCCACGTGGAAAAGTATTGTAATGTATATTATCTATAAATAGCGTTCAGTGTAATAATGTAGTTTCCGTATCTTAATAGTATTTTCCCCATGCTTTCTCACACATCATATGTTCGTTTTGGTTTCAAAATGAGGTTAGCATAACACCCTTTCACGTCTTAAAAGGAGTGTCAGTTCTACTAGTGGCGTTACAAAATTAAGCGAAAAAGGTGGAAGATAACTACTTATTTCAAACCTCAAAGCCCTGTTTAAATAGTATATGCATCTTTCTGAATGTGAGCAAACACCAAGGCACAACACATATTGCTTGAAGCAAAACCAGAAAACAAGAAACAATAGCTTCTAATTACCAACCTCGCATGACTCCTTGAATAAGCATTTCATAACATATTCAATAGCTGGTTCCATCAGGCCCAGTTTTGAACTTCGACTTCCTGATAGAACTCCAGACGTTTTCTCCGCTGATGCAACATGTGCTCCATTCATCAGAAGAGTTTTCATGTCATTCAAAGAAATTATCAGATGCCCTGTGAGAAAAAACCAAATGAATTTATTTAAGAAAATATAATAAAACTGATAGCATATCAGATCACTACAGATGTAATACTTTGCCCAACATATATAGTTCAAGCTTACAACTAAAATATCTGGAGTGCTAGCAAGACTGGAAAGCTCCTACATTCACACAGTGAACCAAAATAAGGAAAAAAGGATAGGGTGGTAACTTGAAGAGTATTTGTCTGATGCAAAAACAGATTATGGAAAGAGTTTAGTGTGTGATCAGACAAAGTACTGAGCAATCAACTCCGCCTTACATTAACTGGGCCTGCATTTTCTGACATTCAGTTTACTTAAATAAACCAATGTTCAAAAGTGGTTCCAAAATTGAATATACTTCAGCAAAAGGTAGATTTCTTTGAGGGGCAATAGTCAAAATCACATTTTCCCCATACTTATCAAAAGAATAAAAGAAGATCACATTTTCCAATATCTTGGCTGGGAGATTGGGGTAGCATGTGGATTGTCTACCATCTAGCAGTTGCATCATTCTGCTTCTTCCAACGTAGAAATTGAAAATTCCTTGACACATGAAGGATCGCAGGAGAAAGGACTAATATTTTGTTCTTGAGGATGAATTTAAAAGCTAAAGGAACATTCTTATAGAAGATGTTTGTTAAGAATCTGTAAATGTAAATATGACTGGAGGCAGATTCAAGATATAAATTTGATGGGTTCGACCTTCAAGGTTTTTCGCTCTGAACTTACTGTATTTTTTAAATCTGAGTTCAGGTCTAATACTTATTAAAATTTTGGTGACTCTTCACATATTTATTTAGATTACGTGACAAAATACTGGGTTTGGTTTAACCTGCAGCTCAAAGGATGCATCCTCCACTGAATATGATAGAAATATATTTTTTGTAAATATGGAAAGATTTAAAATTCCTCTTTTTGTGGAACTAGGAAGATGTATAGGATTGTAACTATATGATTTTCTTTTTCTTTTTAGATTTCTTGGAATCCCTATTTATATCCCTAATCTTGAGAATAATCAAGCTATTCTATTCCCAAAATCTCCATATTCTTTTCTCTTATTCAACATGATATCAGAGCCAAGATGATAATCCATTCTCTAAACCCTTTTGTCTTTAAAAGAAAAAAGAAAAAATATTAAACAACAGAATAAGAAAGGAGGCCCGGCAAAGGAAAATTTTGATTCTCTTCATCTTCTTCAAATTACCTTTATTTTCAAAACACTAGTTGACCTGCTCTCCCAATTTAGTCGCTTCCGGCTAAGCCTCCATTGTTCCTGAGCACAAGCTCTTCTCCCAAATTCAATGATGTCAAAAGCTCATCTAAGGCATGCTTACGCCCTGAAGCTAAGGGTAGGCGCGTCCCCTCGCTTAGGCTGCGGTTCAATGTAGGCAAGGTACTAAGGCGTGCACCTAATTGCCCTTATGTTCTAACTTGAACAGAGCGGTTCTAAACAGCACATATGATTGGCAAAAAAGTTATATTAATTTTGAAGGAAACCTTATGAATGAAGTTGTTATTTTTTCTTGCATTACATATATATTTTCATTTTTTTATTGCAGCTTTTTAAACTAAAGCACACACTTTAATTGAGCTTAAAACTCCGATAGACCTGGAGCGTTTTTTAACGTTTTTCACCTTTGACAACATTTCACAAACTTACTTTTTTTTCTATCTCATTATCACCCTTTTGTTTCCCTCTCTCCTCCTTCCCATCCTCTCCAAACTCGTCCACAGTTTTAGGGTTAAAACCAGTTGTTAATTAAACGCAAAACTAACCAGCTGTCAATAAAACGCAAAACTTAGCCACCACCAAAATCAACACAAATTCCCTTTCTTTGCATATAATTTGAAGCTCATAAAAACGTCAGTCATCTTTCTAAACAAAGCATTGCTCAAAAAATGAGCATGCAACCCGGCAACCTTCACAACAACACATCCTTCTCCTTTGATTTCACAACTAGTGATCTTGAACCATCTCTCTAACCACAAATAGTTTCCCCATCCATCTCATGCCCCATGCAATACTCTCAGTACTTCCTCTTCACTAGCAAACTGCAAAGCGAGAAAGGAATATGGATTCACCCATTGCCGAGACTTTCAGCCACATTTACACTATGCCTCCACTGCCAGGGAGCTATCAAGTCTGACGAGCCCACCAGCTTTTCAAATCTTTCTATCAAACAAATCGCAAGAAACTCCTTCCGTTTCACACTGTGTTACCCAGATAGTCTGAAAATGGGTTCATTCCCAGTTGATACTCATCAACACTCCCCATTGAAGCTGAAACTCAACACTAGACCAAAATGTCTTTGTACGATTGAATTTCAGTTCTTTTCCAACAGAGAGATTCCCTCTCTAAAGCCATATCAAAGTTGCTTCCTAAATACCCTCACTTTAAGGGAATAATCAAGCTATTTAATTCCAAAAATCTTTAATAGTTTTTTCTCCTTTAATAGGTTTATAATACAGATATTAATTCTAGAACTTAATCCTGAGTGAGATTTTATATCCTTACTAAATAGGAACCATTAAAAACGGAAAAATATATATATAAATTTGATCTTTACACAACAAGGAGACAACTTCAAAAGTATCGTCTACTATAAGGATCCAAAAAAGAGACAACGCCCTAAGGATTGCTAGAATATTCACTACATAGAGAGTACAGCTCCCTACGAAGCAGTGCCTACAGTTACTCTATTACACTACTTCTCATTTTCTTTCACCCTCTATGATCTTGCATCAATCCATTGTCCAACTACTGTGTCTTTTTATAAAAGGTAGTCTTCGTGACACCTGGACCATTCCAACCAGCACAAATACCGGTAACTTTGCTCGCCAAGACTTAGGCAGATGAAAAAAAATCACTTGGTACTTTTTTCCTCTTATCCAACATTCCAACTACTATGTCGATCCATCATTTTTTCATAATTGGAGTTCGCATGACCACTAGAAGCTACAACTTGCTGAGTCAAATTTGTGGCAAATTTTATTAGCAAATATGTACACAACATACCTATTTGCAGTGATATTATAGCTATCTGTCATGACTAAACAAGTAAACTACATATAATGTTACCTATGTCCTGTTGAGGTAATTTTTGTGCACAATGGGCCAAATATAAGCGGCAATAAAATGAT
The DNA here is from genome assembly GCA_018107945.1 of Datura stramonium. Classification (NCBI taxonomy): domain Eukaryota; kingdom Viridiplantae; phylum Streptophyta; class Magnoliopsida; order Solanales; family Solanaceae; genus Datura; species Datura stramonium. Next base: position 117,816 of record JACEIK010001457.1, on the reverse strand, counting down.
GCTAATGGATCTGCAATGCCTCTTGCCATCATAACTAGTCGTGGAAGATTATCAGCAGGTTGTTCAAAAAGGAAACGCCAGCAATGGAATATGGCCAGTTCCAAGTATCTGTTCACAAGAGTATTTGTCAAACAGAAGACTGACAGAAATATAAACTCATGCACAGTCTTTCATTTAAAAAGGAAAAGAAATGAAAAAGGTGATGTTGGTTTCCTCCCTGCAATGATATTTTGTATAGTTTACAGACACTTCGCTTTTGTAAAGAAAAAGAGAAGAAGAGATCTGGTGATTGATTATTCAATCAAGCATGTTGGGATTTAAATATTGTTTACAAGTAATACTAAAAAGGAAGAAAGAAATTTCTATTTCTTTTTGTTTGAAAAAGGAAAGGGAAAAAAAGAAATAGAAATTTCTATTTCTAATTACACAATATTAGGGATTCTAAACCTTTTGCATATTTTTAATGGATTCTTGCCATATTAACAGTTTTTAATACTTAACAGCTTCCTGAAGCCGCACAGCTGACATGGAACATGAGCACGAAACTACGAATAACAGAGGTGGAATTATCATTGAAAACTTTAAATCATCCCAGTCGAGGGGGGGGGAGGGAATCTACCTTATTTTTGTGATTGTGATGAAAGTAGTTGCATAGACAAACAAGTTGGCTGTGCAAGTCTTAACTTAAAATTAACCATGCCAGAAATACAGCGATAATCTCCAGCTTGTACAGAGATTAGAGCAATATTTCACTAGTGAACCAAGATTATCACTTTAGGATGGAACAAAAATCCAAAGATCATTCCTTAAATATGTCAATTTTCAAAGACTTTAATGCTTCCTAATCCATTCCAGCATCTCACTTAAGGACATTATGTTTATGAATAACAGACACCTAAAGATAAATTAATAAAGTAGAATCAAGAGCTTAAAAGACACAGGCTAGCAATTGCAAGAACTGAGGACCTCACATGCGTGGCAGCAGCTCGCGGATGGAACCAACTTTGCAAAACCAGTTATAGCAGGTTTCTTTGGCTTCAGCACAGATTTCAGTTGCATGAAAGTTATCTGGTATAGATCAAGTGCGTCTTTTAGGAAGAAATGAGAATCAGGAAACCAGAACAATTACATCAAGGATATCAGATTACTGAAAACAAAGAAGAATTGTACATTGGATAGATATCTTAGTGGGAGGGTGTATTAAAGACAGTGAAACCTTGTCCTTCAACTTAAAAATAAAATATTACGAATGAAAAAAGAAATCCGCAAAATTCTGATTTGGAGAGTTAACAACGCCACAATTGACTTATCCAGCATTGCTTCACCATATAACCATCCCACCAAGTTGCCTCTTTGACTGTGATTAGCTGTGATGTGAATTGGGGATCCTTAAGGTACTAATGTCAGGCTTAACAGTAAGACAAATTTCATAACTCGTTGCCAAGATATCTACTACTCTAACCATGGGCCTAGGGATTGTACAGTCTTCCATTACTATGAACAGTGGCAAACTGCTCTAAGTCATCCAAACAAAATCAATTAGAAAATCTAACAAATAATTTCCATGTTGACTTATACACGAGAATGATGACAAACTTATTAAACACAACCTAAGTACATTAGAAACTAAATTTGGGTCACGTTAAATGCATAGACAGAGTGGACACTGGATGCTGGAAATTAGGTGCCAGTTGGCCACGGGGAGGCAGAGGTAGAGATAAATGTGAGGGCTATACCTGGTAAATGGACAAATGTCCCATCTTCAGTGTATTCAGCTTTCTGCCTGATGCGTTCCCACACCATATCCCCTAACATATCTAGTATTTCTGTAGCTAGAACAAATAGTGTTGGATACAATTGTAATACAGATGTATCTGACAGTAGCTTAGCAACCTATACAAGAGAAGTCAAGACACATTTAGCTTTATAAAAAAAAAAAAGTAGAAAAATGCCAACAGGCCACCTGATGTTATTGAAGAGTCTTAAGTTATAATAACTGTGGTTTCTTGACCAGTTGACTAATTTGATCCTTCATAAATTTTATTATTCGCCTTACTGTTGAAATCAATGAGAAGAGGAGAAACTTCTACTGTTAATGAATTATAAGAAACCAATGCAATCATGTTCTTTTTACTGTTTACTTTGCTTGGAATTATGTTGATCTATCAGAATATCAGGTGAAAGGGAGCCTTGGAGTAACTAGTAAAGTTGTTACCATGTGACCAAGAGACCACGGGTTCAAGCCGTGGAAACAGCCTCATGCATAAATGCAAGGTAAGGCTATCAGACCCTTAAGGTCCGGCCGTTCTCCGGACCCCACGCATAATGGAAGCTTTAGTGCACCAGGCTGCCCTTTTATCAAAATATCAGGCGAATCGTGTGCTGCACCTTAACGGGTGAATTTATCTTTTCAGCATCAGCTGTCATCAATTGGCAGCAGATAAGGGAACAGTCTGCAGTGTTTGCCTCAAATGAATGTGGAGATCGAATTAGATTGGACTTTTTTGTTGTTTGATGCTATATGTTCATACTAGGGGGTTGGCATCCGGTCGGTTCAGTTATAAAAGTTCGGTTCGGGCTTTTCGGTTTGGTAAAAGTGAAAAGCAAAATTGAACTGAAATTAGTTCAGTTCGTCCTTTTTTTATTTCGGTTTGGGGCTTATCATGTTGGCCTTTCTTAGAATCTTCTCCTAACTGATCATTCAATTCATCAGAACTTGCGGAAGCATACAATTGTAATTTTTCTTCCTACCAATACAGTTTTTGAGATAACATTATTTTGAGTATAAGAGAACACATTGGAAAATAATTCTACACTTGATAGTTCAAAACTGATACTAATATTGCAACACTACTCATCTTCTCCTTATTCTGAAAAGCATATAGATAAACACTGGAGTGAAGATATGAAAATCTGAAAAGAAACAAAGCGAAGATATGAAAAACACAGAAAATTAAGAATTAAAATCGTCATTCTTAATTTATGTCTCAAAATGACTCAATGAATGTAACAGAGATAAATCAGAAAACAAATAACTTAAATGATTTTCCTTTAACTTCCTCTATTGGCATACTTGTTTAATTTTATGGGGAAGAAATTTCAGTTATCCTTTACAATATCCTTTCTTCTCTTTGGATTCATGCCAATTTCTCACACTATTAAATCACAATGGTTGAGCACATTACTTACATGTGAAAATTTTGGTTTTTCAATTTGACCACAATTTTTTCATTGAAAACCGAAAACTGAACCTAATAACTGAAATTTTAAAAAATTAAAACCAAAAAACCGAAACTGAAAAAATTAATATATTCAGTTTGGTTGGCTTTTTGATTTTAACCAGAAAATGCCCATCCCAAGTTTGTAGCCAGGAATAACCTGTATCAGCCAATTAAGCTATGAGCCAAGTATGATTAAGTAGCAAACTTGAAACTGACTTATTGAACAAATACCAAATAAAATTTTTAAACAGAGTGGTACTTATCCAAAAAGAATCATCACTTGATCAAGAATAACCCGAGTGAACCAGACAAAGCTACGAGCCCATTATTAAATAGCAAGTCTGAAACTGACTTACTGTATGAATACAAATAAAATTGTTGAACTGAGAGGTACTTATCCAAAAAGAATGATCACTTGATTGGCAAACTGCAGAATCCAGCAAGAAGCAAGTGACAAAGGTTAGAACAAAAACTACCTTGATTGACAAATTAAGGGAGGTTACACGGTCATTTGTATGCCAGGCACGACTGATTTCATCTTTAAGTTCAGTTAAGCGTGAGACATACTCCTGCAGAGTGATATATTTAACACCTTCTTCAGCAAATCTCTGAGGATCATCTAGCTCCTCTAGATGTACATTTGCTGAGGATTTCTCGGGGCCTATAATATTTTACCATCAGAACAATTATTGCCAAGGAAATATAATAGCTAGTCTAACATATCAAACAAGCTCAAATGATACCCCCTTCTTTTACATTTTTCTCACCTGTATCAGAAAATAAAAGGATGAGAGAACTTTAAAAGTCCATGAAATTAAAGAAAAAAACTTTTATACCACTTCTTTTGGCCTATTTTTTACAACAATCTTTGATAGAGCCACACAGATTAAGGATTCAGATGACCTAATATTGATTTTGCAGAGTCAGAAAAATTTTAAAACTAGTTTTGGATTAGGTATGCAAGTCAGATTTAAATGGAAATAGTGTATCATAAGTTTAAATCAAAATGTTTTAAACCTTATAAAATGTAGAATATTATTATGTCACAATATATGTAATTTATTTGGGGCATTTCAAAGTAAATAATGAGCCACATAAAGGAGATATAGCGAGGATATATCATACCCATGCCTGTCTTCATAAATAAGCTTGACAGCTGTAAGGAGAAATAAAAAGGTTATACAGAAGAAGCCCAGAACACATAAATAGAAATTGATAAGTCAACTTTAAAACAAATTTAGGGTGTGTTTGGTATGAAGTAAAATGTTTTCCGCGGAAATTTTTTCTTTTCTAG